>JALNIO010000264.1:0-73436 GCA_023509875.1 Rugonectria rugulosa | reverse complement strand
GACCTCCAAATCCCACGTAGTAAAATCCCGCTTTCCTGGGTCTCTTCGTAACATGGGCTTTACCCGAAGCCAGATCAACAACAATTTCAGTCCTGACCTTGACTTCATGCGGCGCCAAAAGAAACTCAACGCAAGGACACTTCATTACGACTTGAGAGGCTCTACGGGGCGTTCTTTCTAGAGGACTGGAGACTAACATTAGAAGCCCACGATGCCAGGGTTGACGTAACTATAACAATTCGATTGGTGAAAGTATACGTTCGAGAGACATTTTGAGAATCATACGCCAGTAAGCAACGTGTTCGGCTGCTGGACGACCTTGAGAGCAAGGACGACGAGCAAGATAAGAAAGGGAGACAGGGAGATGGATGGCGAGCAGGAGAATGATGAGCGGAGTACAAAGAGAGGCAACAAAGTCGGAGGCGAGAACAGCAAAGAACAGAGGAGATAGGGAGACTGAGGAAGTTGATGATACACCGGCTAGCGCGTGAATAACACTATACGTTCGGAAGCGGAGAGGGGATACAACAGAATCAGGAGAGTATACGCAAAGTAGAGGGCTTGACTGCGCAACACCTGTCTTAAGTAAGTAGGTACCTGGGTAAATTTGCCCGGCCCATGCTCGGATGTTGTGACATTTTTTGTAATCTTTCTCGGAATAAACCATCGTTTCCAACGTGGTGGCGTCGACGACATGCACCTCGAGCTTCAGCGCCAACGCT
Source organism: Rugonectria rugulosa (assembly GCA_023509875.1). NCBI lineage: Eukaryota > Fungi > Ascomycota > Sordariomycetes > Hypocreales > Nectriaceae > Rugonectria > Rugonectria rugulosa. Next base: position 72,714 of record JALNIO010000264.1, on the reverse strand, counting down.
GCGATCCCGTTATCGACACTGGCCTTGATACGGTCACATCCACGACGACTAAGCTTTTCTGCAAAGTTGACGGGGCAGACTTGATCGTAGAACATGTAGAAGCCTCGATACTTGTTTACCTCGGGCACCTTTCCTCCGAACGTTGCACCTACTTTCCGAGTTCTTGATGGCCAAGGCATATCCTTCAAACCCGACTCGAACGGTAGTGACAATCAGACAGCTGGCTATCAGTTGTCATGTAAGTCGCGTTGTTTGCATTTGCATTGAATCACAGCAGCACAGGCATATATGGCCGGAAGCACCTGCCATATTGCTTTATTGATGTGCATCTCTATATCTTCTCGAGAGCTGACTCGGCACAGCTTTTACACCTCGCATTTGCATCGAAACCTGAAAACTCATTGCAAGACACATCCACACAAGGTATCTTCTCCTTGACTGACTTCTGTAAGCCCATGACCGGCACTTCGCTGCTCCCTACTATCTTAAAGTATTCGGCCCAACTAACGTGAGAGAAGCTGAGACGAAATCACATCTACCACGCACCGCATCGCTCCCAAGATGGTGGCGCCGCAGGACAAACCGCGTCGGATCATCTACGACAACAAATCACCCCAAGCCAGCGTCAGCATCGCCAGTGTTGCACACCTCCATCGACTGTGCTGGAAGAACGATGAGGATGAGGGCGGCCTGGCCACTGTCTGGCCTTATGACCCTGACCTCGACATCATCAAGAAGCTTGCCGTGGCCTGTCTCCCAGAGCATCTTTTTGCCGATGCCGACGTGTCGGAGTTTTCTCAGGGCAACTTTCATCGTCTCTATTCCATCTCATCCAACCTCTCTCCCAAGAAGTATCTGATGCGTGTGGCGCTGCCCGTCGACCCGTTCTTCAAGACGGAGAGTGAGGTGGCCACCATTCAATACGTCCGAGAGCATTCGACGGTGCCTGTACCCCACGTCATTGCCTACTCATCCGATGCCTCCAATGAGTTGGGCTTTGAATGGATGCTCATGGAGAAGATGGAGGGTGTCTCCCTTGAAAACATCTGGAGAGGAATGCCGCTGGAAGCCAAGATGGAACTTGCTGTTGAGCTCGCTCATCACATGAAGCCGCTCATGGCGCGTCGTTTCCCGCAGATTGGAAACATCTACTTTGCCGACATCGTCGACCAGGTATGCCAAGCGGAGGCACTCCAGACAAATGACCTCGCAACGCCCCCATCCTCTTCAGAAGACATAGATTCTGATTTCAGTTGTGGTGGACGCTTCGTGATTGGGCGCGCGGTATCCAATGAATTTCATAACGGTAAACGGCCCCTTTTGCACCCCAACAGAGGTCCTTTCAACACGTCGCGAGACATGATGATGGCCAAAGCGGAGCTCATGAAGCGTTGCATCTGCAACCTCTGCACTGTACCCGGGACGGACTACTACGCTGAGATTGACGAGGACCTCGCAGAGGAAAAAGTTGAGGCCCTCCAATTCTTTGACAAGCTTACGAAACTCTTGCCTTCCGTCTACGCGACTACAGATGGCCCAGAAGATGCCAGGGTTCTCGTCCACGGTGACATGGCTAGCAGAAACGTCCTGGTCGACCCAAAAACATTCAAATTGGTTGGCCTCGTGGACTGGGAATCTGTGGGCATTTTGCCTGTCTGGGAGCCCTGGAAGCAAGAAATCCCTCGTTTCTTACTGAGCATTGAGATCGTTGGCGAGATAATACCCCTGGAAGCATACGCCGAAGATGAGAAGGAGTGGTACTACGATTTTCTAGACGATTACGAAACCACACTCTGCCGGCACAAGTACTCCGAGATTGTTGGTGATCTGTACGATACGTTCGCCGTGTCAATGCCCATGGTTAAAGCCAAGTATCAGTTGAACTCAGACATTCGTGGATTTGAATGGGATTGGGAGCTTGGGTCAACGCGATTTTCCAAGCGCTACGAAAGTGAAGAGTTTCTCCGGGCGATCAGGCAGACAGCTGGCTGGACAACTCCCGAGAATGGGTCCGATAATTCGGATGAAGAAGAGATGAGCAGTTCGTCTTCGACAGCATCAGGCTTGAGCACCCCGGAGGTTGGCGATACAGCATCAGTTGGTTCCCAGTTGTCCGACTCCCGTCTGGCCACACCAGAAAGCAACAGACCTTAAATGCGCCCCGTCACCTCGGTTTCTCCCGAGTCGCGTACGCCTAATCTGAGTACACCGAAGGTGGCGAGTGCCGAGACGACGGATCTGGCTTTGGCAGCGCTTGTCATGACGGTTGCTGGGTGTGGTACTTCCGGATGGGATGTTTGCGAATTGCCAATCCCAGAAGTTGACTAGAGCTGGGATGGAGTGTCACTGTTTCTACTTGTTGGGGAGATTAGATTAGAATCTGGCGTCGTGGGCACTCGTAATCGCAGCATGGGATACATCTTAGAAAGTCTGCAGTTGCTGGCTAGTCTTGTCGATGCCTTTGAGGTTGTTGCTTAGAGAGGCAGAAAATAGACAAATAACAAACTATGGTTTATTGAGCGATGTTGTTTGTGCTACTGGTGACTGCCATCTCGTCCTCGTCCTTGCCCTCATCCATTTTGCCATGACCAAACAAGGCGCCGTGCACTATTTGTGGTGCGAACGACTACAACTTGGGCGTCTTGGCCCTTCCTCCCTTCTGATACACCTAAACACTGACCTATCCGTATCTAGATCAGTTCTCTGGCTCTCCTGCGTACTCTTTGCTGCAGACTGACCGCACACCCCGAGCCGCTGACCAGCCTGGTCCAGATCCCCTGATCCCTCAGGCCGGTTGAGCTGCTCCTCGCGCAGACTGGACTGAGCAAAGATGACTTGATCACCAATTCTCGGCTTGATCTGCAACGACAACGCGTGACAATCTCGCCCTTGTCCCGGCATTCCATTCATGAGATACTTCCTGCTACGAGCATGCTCGTCAATCGCGGCGAGAATGCCCTCCGGCAAGCCCTCGAGTTCAGTCATATTGGCCTGCTCGCAGACATAATGCATCAACTTCATCTCCCGCCCGGTCAAGTCCATACCACAAACCATCACTGCACAGCATTCACCGTCTTGGACATTTGCATCGAGTAAATTGCCAGTAGCTGCGCCTTCGTCATCCAACGTCAGACAATCACGCAAATCCTCAGTCTCACAACAAACTTGCATTGACCCCTAAACACAACATTCCAGTGATTTATCCCACCCTATATATATGCCATCATCGCGGAATTACCCTCAGCCTATCCTTACAGCAACTCAAACAGCAAGATATAGGCCATGTAAAAACAACCCTTGAACCCCGAACCCAGCCCAAAAGCGAAAGACTAAACTCAGTACAACAGCCCCAAGCAAACCATCCCAACGAGATCCATCCCAAACCCCTATCCATACCGTTTTTTTTTCTTGATTTTGTTTTTGTCTTGTTGTTTTCCCCCTATATCAAATTCTCCCGTCGTGTACTTTGCCAAGCTGAGCTTTACCCAGCCGTCGACAATAGCTTTTCCCTCTAGTCCCTCCCATTTGCGCAATGATCCAACATTTTGACCAAATACTCCAATCAAGCAACCCCGAGAACGCTTGCAGGCATCGTAGTTGACTCAACAGCGTATCTGCCAACCGCTAAAACGTTGCCAGTTCCCGCAAACATAAAGAGCGCCGTAGGCACCATGCCTCCCATATCCCTTGTTGATCCCCAAGAGTTTCCATACCGTCCGAAAGCAAGACAACGAGCCGCTCCATCTCCAAATCCGTTGCCCATGTACATGTATGCAGAATCGACACCCCGAACTAATAGACGCCCTGTGTGACGATGAATGCAACTCCAATTTGAACCCTTCCCAACGAGCAACCGGCCCAAAAACGACATGAATGATATCAACTCCTTGCGGATGCCTTTCCCTCCTTAACCCATCTCCCTTTGACCTTTCAGTTTCAACCAAATCCAGCAGTCATCGACCATCCCCTCCTGCCCAGTAATGTCATCAATCTTGCCAATGAGCAAGAGCAAAGGGTATCAGTACCCAGTTTCCGCTTAAACCAGACCATCTGACCGTTTCAACACCAAAGAAACCCTTGCCTCAGCGCCAGATTCCACGCAATGCCCAAGTCTCAGTTTGGGACTGGGGTCGAGCCATCTGTATAACCTTAACCCCAAACACTAGCAGGGGCACCGAGACCCGAAGATTGGCCCCAAACGCCATTGCCGCGACCCCAGCCTCCGGGAGAGGCAAGAGGAGTGGTTGAGCGCTTCGCCGAAGTTGCGTTACCGGGAGTGCCCGAGGGGCGAGTCCCAATGGGGGCGACAGCGTTGCCAGACTGACCAGACTTGGATCCAGGGGACCCGCCGGTCGGGCTCGACGTGCTCGTACGGCTCTGCATCCCAACGGCATTATCAAAGACCTTGTTCGTGGGGATGGCTCCCTGGGGGCTGGTGGTGCTCTGAGGACGAGTGGCGGGGTCGGCAGCGGCGCCAATGTCAGAACTGGGAGTACCCGCATCACCAGCGGGAGGAGCACGAGTAATGTTGTCAAAAGCCAGAGGAGAGTGACCACGGATGCTAGAGGGACCGCTGCCGACTGCTCCGGGTGGCCCATTTCGAATATTGCCCGTCTCATCAACATAACTCGTCTTGTCAGCAAAAGGGCCTTCGCCGTACAGAGCGCTACGCTGACGGGCAATCAGCTCCCGCGTCTCCTCCTCAGACATGTGCTTGCTGTTGTTGTTATTGTTGCTAGTATTGTTGTTGCTGGGGCTGGTGCTATTGCTTCCGAGAGAAACATCAGAGAGGACAGCTACGTAGAAAATCTGTTAGCCAAAGCTCAACGGAAACAGAATCGGTTACAGAGGGGTTGCCCGGAAAAAGATAGTTTGAAAGGGAAGTGGGCAAGACCACAGGCGGCGTCCAGTGATGGTATGCCGAGCCGCCCACGACGAGAATTTTTCTATTTGTGCTCTTTTTTTCTGTGCCATAGTAGGAAGTGCTATACAGTAGAGGGAGGCCTACTTCGCTGGTATTGCTGCTCCGTGTGCAGGTTTCGGAGCTCACGCTCCCGCTGAGCTGCCATCCTTCTCTTAGCCTGCATGACCTGCTCTGCCTCGCTGGAGCCTCTGGATGGTTGATGACGTTGGTTGGCGTAAAAGCTTTGCAGATTGGGGCCCTGGCCGCGGGCGTCGTCAAAGTTGTTCACCGAATGAGGGCGACCACCGGAGCCATGAGGGGTGCGACCGTCTGCAAACATGTTGTTAGTCAACGTCTAAATCGCCCACCAGTCCCAGTCCACTCACCAAGATCTGGGGGGAAATCTGGCAGGGCCGTTGGGAGGAGCAGCGAAGTACTTACGTCGGCCACCCATTCCGTAACCTTTGCCTGATTTTTGCAAGTTCTCATAAGCTCGGTCGACCTCTGCGGTGGGATGTTTCGTCAGTATTTCAAGAGCTTGGGTCTGCCCTCCCCCGAGCCGCGTCCCCGTGGCTGAGTACATCGAGTCGATATGGGTATCGTTCATGTCGCCATGTTCGGGGGACGGTTCGGGAACATCGCAGAGTTGAATCGAGTGACATACCGTCAAATTGGTAGGAAAAGGCATAATCATCCTGGGGCTGAGGGCCACTGGCACCTATTGCGATAATCAGATTGGCTTGGGACCTTTAACGGGGAGGAAAATAAGAAACCTACCGGCACGCACAGGAGTGGTCGAGCCCGTATGCTGGTGATCCCAGTTGTTTGGGGTTGGGACAGAGGCGGATGCGGCAGCAGGGGCCGACCACTGAGACTGAGGGTTGTCGTAGTAGGACATGGTAGTCTAGAGATTCGAAGCCGAGCTGAAAATTCGATGACGCAGCAGGTAGATTGACTGTGGCACGCTTGACGCTGATTACGAAACTAGCCTGTTCAAACGCGAAAAATTAGTCTCTACAAAAGCCACTATTTGCGAGGGACAAAATGCGACATCGGGTGCGAAGCGCGCTGGGACAGCAAAGTTGGGGGATGTGATGGTGAAATTGGCTGTCGCCGGGTGAAGTCAAGATGCGATGTGTCCGCCATTTGAGACAGGAGAATGTGACAAAACCACAACCCCAAAAACCCCAAATCCGCCGTCGCAATACACGCAACAGATGGACAAAATCGCTCGATCTTAATTTCCGAGAGCGGTTGCGTTGAGAGACAAACTGACCCTTTAGATGGAACGAGTTTCTTGGCCGGTCGACGGGTGTACTGTCGTCGTGGAAGGGTCACGGGCCGCTCGAGCAGGAAAATGGCACACGCACGAAGGTCTCGGGGGGGCGGAGAGGGCGAAGCCGGAAGCGCGAAATGGAGGAAATAGAAGTTTCCGACGGGAGTTTGCAGTCGACGTCGTGGGGCCGCTACAAGACCAACAGACAGAACCGCCTGAAGAGTAGCAAGGAGAAGAACGGGAGAGGAAGGGAAGAAGGAAGAGGGAGGAGGAAAGAGAGAAGAGGCGAAGTTGAAGGCCGGAGAGTGAATCAATATCGATGGGGCGAGGTGCGATTTGGGGGGGAAAAAATTCCAGGCGGAAAGGGGAGAGGGAGGGAAGGAGCAGCCCGGTCAATCATTCATCAGGTTCAATCAATCAAAGTGGAAGTCACCTCGTGGGGACGGGACCACTTTCCAACGTGCAGTTGAAGTGGGCGCCCTTGCGCCCAGCAGCCGGCAACTTTGGGTCGTCACACACACGAGTTACTGGCAGGCGCGGCCAGGTGCGGGATCAGTCAGGTACCTCCCCCCTCCCCATCTTTCGGTACGTTGGTACGGTGCGGGTTGCAGTTCGGCCCAACCTGGGAGGCCGACACAGCAAATTGGGTTTGAGGGCACGTACTGCGTAGGGGTTTCTTGTCTATGAATGCGTCAACGCAGCAGCAACTGCGGCTTCAGATAGGCATTTATCCGTAGATGACTTGGTTGCCTGGGCAGGTAGATCATGTATTGGATATCCCAATGGATGTAGAAAGTACCTCAGCCAGCACCTAAGTTAGGTATTTCTGGAGTAGGGTACCTTGCTGGGTACCTACTTCTAGATCCAGCACAGTCGGTCTCTTTTACGGAGTAGGCAGGTCGATTTTTCACCTGGGAGCCGTTTATAAGGCGGATGCAACGCGTTGTTAGCGGGCACGGTGTACTCCGTGTGTCGTTGAAGATTGGTCCGGGCCGGGTCGAGGGAGGTTCCCATATCAATGGTACCACGTACTCGGGCGAGCTCTATCGATGAAAGCGCCTGCGAACTTAACATTGCTATCATTTCTCTCACTACCCGGATCACACTCTTTACTTCGGGTCGTTTTCTTGTCCACTGGATGGATGCAATAGTGGAAAGGCCCGAGTGCGCAGACTTCGTATGAATGGGCTGCCGAGGGACTAAGCGAGTTCTTCCGTGACCTTAAAAGTTGCCGTCGGATGCTAAATAAAAGGAGCTACATATGTAGGCAAGAGACCAACCATAGTCAAAATTGTATGGTATGGGACGAGGACTCGATAAACATTTGAGTTATTCTGTACGGAGTAGCTACCTTTGGGAGGGAATTGTGTATCTGCACAAACTGGCTGGGCGTTCTGTCAAGTGCTCACCCTCTGCCTCCACAGGCTGCATCGTGTCATCATCACCATCATCATCATCATGTGCAAAGCTTAGGTAGGTACCTGGGCAATGTGTGCTTTGAAAAACTACCTCGAAGTATATGCCGTTGATAGGTACAGTTCAAGGCTTTCTCAGTTGCACATTGTTTGGCTCGCAGCTCCCGTATTACAAATTTCTTGATAACAAACCAGGTATCCCCGAAGCGCATCCAAGTACGCGGTACTCCGGGCAGCCAGATGATCCGCGCCTTGCACGAAGCGGCCTCGGAACAGGATACAGTACGTACTTTGCACGGTACTCGCTGATTGTTCGCTAGGTAGGTATCCCCTCCGCCTTCCTTTGCCTCCCCCTCCCTCGAAATCCCTGACCCCACTGATCTCGTCTGTGAATGCCCCCATTTTGATTTGATAACCGGGCTAATGACGGGCACTGAAATGACGACTTGTGGGGGGTAATCGCGTTTCTCTGAACCGACTTGCGTTGCCATTCTTGCCAACTTGCCAACTTGACGAGTGTGTGGGTTGCCAGTGCAGCTCTCGTCGAGGAACACTGTGCGAATACATCTGCTGACAGCGGTTGCGCCTTCCGGGCTCGGGCTCGGGCTCTGGGAAGGTGCGAGGTCGCGGGTAACTTGCGCACCGTAGGTAGGTACGGAGTGACTTAGGCGGTCAGTTGGCTTCGGTAAACTGCCGTTTTGGGATTGCCATTGAACAACAACGCACAATGAGGAATCGCTTCCGTCTTTGTCCAGAACGGCTGGCTGCTGAACAAACAAACAATAGTACTACCACCTGCTGTCGTCATATTTGGCCGCTCTTATCGGGAACTTTTATCAAAGCCAACATCAGCTGTCCAGACAAGTTGACAACAACATCAGGCTGCATGTGCTTCGTCTTCGTACCTGGTAGCAGCCATCCTGCGTGGACGTTGACTTTACACGGATCCAAGCCTCAAATGCAGCCCACGACCTACTTTACGCAAGGCATACGAATAGACGCACGTCAACGGAGTAAGATCTTTTCTGCCTCCGTCGTACAATGCATTTACTTTAAAGGTGCGTTCGAGGTCTCGCCATTGGAGGTTGCCAAAGCGTCTCTGAATCTCCAAGGGCTCTGGCAGCGTACCTGACTGTGTTGAGACTTCTGGGGAAGTCCAGGGCCTCAATCCCTTTCAGCCCATGCTTACGTCTTACAGCCGCTACTCTACGGAGAATAGACAGAGTCGATGCACCCATTCGAGGCCCCGGCTGCCACTGAGCCGACGAGCACAATGCTTGGGGGCACCAAACATTGGTCCAGCCCAATCACGTTGGACAGTGCAAGGAACCGAACAAGATATCACATCCACCCATGGAGAATATCGTGAGATGGCTACGACAATCACCCAGTAATACTTTCTAGGCGATCAAGCACAGGGGAGAAGGGAAAAACGCAATTTCCGCCTTTCCAAAGTCAAAAGACGATCCTATGGTACTGCGTTTCCATATCAACTAACATCGGGTCAAACCAAACGTTCTTGAATGAGTATCTGATTGGATACAACATACCATCAAGCTGATTCTCTCGTACAGTTTACACTGTCTAGATGCACCTCGGACGTCATATTTCCACTCTTTTTCCGTCTTCACCCATCCCACTGCCATCACGAGTCGGGTAGCCTCACGGTTAAGGGTTGTCCCTCGCCTGGTCATGAATCAGCTATTCGGGATGGAGAACGAAGTACTCCGTACTCTCTCATCGTCACCGACTTGTCTTGATGTTGTGGAGTCACAAATTTCAGCACTCAATCTTATCCCTACTTAGCGCCCCCCTTTTCCCGGTGCCACGGATTTAATTGTGCGTCTCCGTAAAGAATGATACGGGGTGCGTGCTCCGTCCCATTCCCCTCCATGCTGTTGGCTAGCTTTAGATGGCATCCTCGTTCTTAGGAGGATTCCTAGAGACATGCCTTGATGCCCCTTTGTTACGACCTGCATTGGTCGCTAAGCCATAACCACGATGCGCTGGTGATGCGGTTCTCTACAGCGGTCTCTTAGCCAGAGTCACCCATTCACTATGGGTAGGTTAGCGTGCTGACCAGCTCGGCACGCCGGGATTCGGCTAAGTTATCAACGGCTGGGATTAGCTCGCGGGAAGGCATCGTCAATGGCTTCCAGAGATTTGTGTCACTCTGAATTGGCCCGTCTATGAAGTTGTTGATCCGCGTCGCGTCGCCCTTCCGTGTCGCTGTCGGTTGCGAACGCTGGGCGATGATGATGGCTTGCATAATCTCTTCGGCTGAAAACGTAACGGAGGTTTCGACAAGGGTCAACTTACGAGGTATGGAGACTGCCCAGACCAAACTCCATTCAACCTTTGTCAAGTGAGGATGTCGAGGTCATCCACCTCGAGGTCAGTGGAAGTGTCAAGGAACCACCTAGAGGGCTTGCTCCCCCACAAGCCGCGTGGGATATTACCTACAACACTGCGGATGATAGCTAGAGCCCATCTATTGCACCGACACCCGTCCCAGCAGCCGTATGGTATTCAGCTTGTGAAGCCTGGCAAGGCTTTCACTGCACAATTGTCGCAACTGAAGCAACACCGGAGTTGCCTTATTGACATGATGCTACAGCTGAAGATGGCATACTTCATGGTTCGTGCTATACGGGGTAACTGCTGTGCAGATAGACTGGCGGTGCCTGCGATCCTGCCACGCTGTATATGCACCTCTGCGGTGTTACAATCGCCTAGGCCTGGTGAAAGCAACAGTCCTTCTTTTGGCGAGTATAATTCGATTTGGAACGAACTTCGACAGGTGCTCCAAAGCTCCTTAACCGTCTTTTCTTTCGCCCGCAGCATCTTGTTGCCTTCCGCAAAAAATAGCCCAGAACGACGAATAACCTTGTGTTCATGTTCACAACCAAGACGAATCTCGCGGGGAGAGTCCTCCCACCTGATGCTTTGGCCTCTGTCAATGCACAGTGTAAAGCTGCCACGCTTCCCGCCCGAAAGCGCCATATGCGGGCGTTTAAAGCCCGTTGCTAGCTTCATCACACCCGAGACATGCCTGTGCCATAGCCAACTACAGGTACGTGAAACCTGATCAAGAGCTGTCAGCTTGACATCCGTTGCATTGCCGTCTCAACATCCCGCCCCTTCCGAATGATAATATGTGTTCAGTATCGGGTTACGGATGCAAACGCTATCGGGTTCATCACGCCCTAGTTGAGCGCCCCTTCTCAATCGCAATGAAATCCTCGTTCTATCTGAACAAAAGGCACAGTAATGAGCGAGCCTTAAGAATAACTAACGTTCGGGATGACCAGGGGATGCTTACGGACCCGCCGACACATCCCCGGTCTCTGTCTCTCTCTCCACACCCTCCTGTGACCGACCCTGTTGAGCTGGCTTTCTATTCCGCTTCGACACTGTGTACTGTGTTCTCTACAGATGCTGCGACGGCAGGCTGCCTGGCTTTCGCCAGGAACCTACATGGCTACATGATCGCTATCTTGTCAACTGAACGCAGGGACAACGATTTGAACGTCCCAAGATCAGGTACGGACATCAACTACACTACACCAAACAGGAAAGCTCGACACTCCCAGAGGACGAACGTCAAGGTTCTTTATAACATTCTGCAGGCTGGAGGTCCGAAAACTCCAGTTACCCGGGCAAGTTTAACCGGACCCTTGATAATTCAACGTAACGTGACTTGGCAACGTCGGTCCCTCTGGCCACGTCGGTCCTCGTGAGTCGCCAAGCTCTCCGGAGTGCTTGTTAGCCGGATAATCTGCAGTGCATGGCCCCCAGGCTCCCCAAGTGACGGCGTCATTGATTGGCCAACGTTGCAACTATCCTCGCCTCGTCACCACCACCATTCCCAAACCCACCCGCCACGTCTTGCTTCTGATTCGTTCCATTTGAACGTTAAACTGGACGTTTTTTCGTTTCTTCTCTGGGTCCTGCAGTCGCAGCCGTTCGCATTTCAAGTGGACAGCAAGACCGGATATTGAGTTGCATCTGGTCTAGCCTGCAATCAGTCCCCCAAGACGGTAGGTGTTGAGCAATGCTGATGCAGGGACCTCACCGAGGCCATGGGACTCATCCTATTTGTTTCCATCCTATTTCGTTGTCCTGTTGCATGCAAGTACTTCAGCTACGCAGTGCCGTGTTATTCCCCAGCTTTACTCGGAACCATGGCCAATAACGCCTTGTTTAAAGAGCTCGCAGCCTGCTGAGTGGGTTGTAGAAGCAGCCCGCAGCCAGTGGTGACAGGTCTCTTTCCATCACCCTAAGACGTTGAATTCAATGTACAATGCTAAAACTAACGTTAAATAAGTTCATCTTTGTCCATTACGCCCTATGAGTCTAAACCCCACGATGCGTTTTGCATCCCATCCGCCAGTGAACGTTATGTTGAACAGATACATTTTGCATCAATGCCAGTAGAAGACTTGTTACGAAGTTTCATTTGCCTTCCAACTGGCATTAGTCTTCTCAAATACAATGAGATATTTACTTAGCGTCTACATGTAATGTTCTCCCCTTGATTCGAACTGTGTAGTTGCGTAATATAGTTTGCCCGGAACACAATTGTGGCATAACTGTGAGAGGTGGAATCGTTGTCGGTGCCTGCTAGAGTTCGATCTGTCGTAGTAGCTTTGGAATGATGGTTGAAGGGATTTTGATCAACTAAAGGCTCTCAGAGGAAATGCCAGCACAAAATAGACAGATGAATAACAGCTATGAACGAAACGAGTTGTCGTCATCATATAGTATTTTCGTCTAAGAGATAATTTCGAAGCTTGTTCCTCAGTTGATACATTTGTACTCAAACTCTCTAAGAATTTGGTCCAGCTTTGGTTACCGGTACCCATTAGAACCAGACCCAACAGAGTTCTTTGCAAAATATTAGGAGTGATTTGATCCAGCGGTTTAACCTGGAATGAATATCTAGTAGTGTTATCAACGGAATTGCTGCTATCTTTCAAGGAGCTCCTGGTGCAGTTTTGCGTGTTACTCTACCATCTCATTGAGGATGTCCCGAATCCCAGACTGTGAGAAGAGTATTGCAGTCGAGGTCGCGGCATGAAGCACCGAAGAGATTAAGGGGAGGCACGTTTCTAAGGGCAAAAAGTTGATACGTTACGCACAGAGGTGTATGAAGGTGTTGATATCTTTCAACTGATATAATTCATGAGGTAGCGGTGATGAGAGAAGAAGCAAGGGAAAGGTAGAATATAAAATTATAGGCACAACTCCTTAGTCTTGGTTTCTCTTTCTTCATGAATGAGGACGGATCACTCATTGATGAGACTGATTTCGCATGGAAAGTGTCAAATTGCAGAATTGGTAGAACCAACCGAACTCGTTGAGCTGGTTATGCGCGTAGGAACACCCATCCTTGTCACAGGTTCAGTTGACCAATGCCACTATTAGTCTAATTTTGAATGTGATTAGAAATTAGAATGTGATTATTCACAAAGGTCTCTATCACGAGCAGTATGTTTACGCGCGCATGTGTAGTAGAGCAGGCTTGTGAACCGGGACAATCTCTAAGATTCGTGTCCTTTTGAAATGAATGTTCGAAACCTTCTTCCTTTTGCAAGTAATTTACATAGAATAGGTTTAATGTTGTGTTTAGGTTGAAGCTAGATGTACTTCGAGACTCAACCAACGACCAGCAGAACAACAGCGTCCCCTTGTCGGATCGTGCTTCCATGTTCTAAGTATCGCAGAACATACACTAAGTCGAAGCCTCTCGTGATAATAAAATCCGTCATATCTCACCGATCGTTGTTTGGACTGAGTCAGGATCTGATTCGCATTTTTTCATCCGCGGTTGAGAACTGTCTTCCTGCGCCATCTTTCCAGCTTTCCAGCTTCATCCCTTGACAGTTTGACTATCGACATCTCGCAACCGTACCCTCCCAAATCAACTTCAGTGTTTGAGAATTCCAAAGTCACCATGAACCACTCCATCGAGATGTTCGCCAATGCCGAAGGCTATGAGAATTCTGTAGACTCTCAGTGGCCTATCAGCAACAAAGAGCTCCTCATGCCTTGGGAGGCTCTTTCGGGCGTCGAGGGTCACGTTGGTCCATCACTTTCACTCTTGAGTGTGGAAAAGGTTACCATGTTTTCACCGAACAAGAGTACTGGCAATGGAACGTCACAGGCTGCTGTATCGAAGATCAGAATCATGCGACGCAAAGGAGAAGAAGTTGCTTGGTGGCGTAGGATTGAGCCTAACGTCCAGGACTATGACAACACGACTCAACATGCCATCCAGGATCCTATAATACATAGGCCCGGCAACTTCCCAGCCAAGAGGCAGTATAACTGGGAGAAACACCAGAAATTTCCCAATTCGAGGCATGGTGCTACTATAGGCCAAAGGTTCAGCGACGTGTATACATCTAGCCGGATTGCGAATTCTTCACATCCGTGGAGCAAAAGCACAAGAAAGCCCGAACTCGTACCTTTTGTTCTCTGGGATGACTTTGATGAACCTCCTCAAGAGATTATACAGGAAAACTATAGCTGGATAGACAGTACGTCTGCCAATTCCCGGCAAAGTCGAGCACGGGGATCAACGGTTGTTACTCGAGATGACGAAAGAGCTCGAGAAAATGAGACACTTCAGATGATCATTGAGCTCCTGATGAGCCACATTGCTCACCAGCATCAGCATGAGCAGTGGCGTCAGCCATTACAAGCTGGACTTACCAAGACGCCTCAATATCTGGATGATGGATTTGCAGAAGCTCGCACATCTGGCCACCTGCAGGAAAGCGAGACTGTTAGCCTGGCAGGCTCTCATGGCCAAAACAGGGAGGCGGAAAGCAAGCATATGCCACAGATAATCCGCCAAGACGATGAATACAACAACTCTCGACGTCGACATTCATTTTAGGATCTTGACAATGCATTGCCAGGAAGCAGTTCTGGCAAAGACGAGAATGACCAGGAAAGCCAACCTCGGAACGACCAAGATGAGTGCAAATGGCAGGTCAGTATCAACCTATACTCTGATATTGTCGCTGTAACTGAGGTTAACCGATGTCCCAACAGAAATATTCGAACACGGAAGAATCATCCCAGACCCCCCGAACTATTCTTGACCCTGGAGGTTGTCTACAAAGGCAGTTTCGTCTGCCTTCCTCGGGAGTACACTGTACCCCAACCTTGCGGGGGACAATGACAGACAAGAAGAGCCAAAGGCGTCTTACCAAAACGAAGTGTGTACACTGACACACGTGGATTTCAAGACTCTAGGCATAGTATATGATGCTGCTGAAATGGAAGAACGGATCGGTTCCAGCCATATATTCCACAACGAGTTTGGCGTCATCAGTGAACCCAGGCCAGTTGCCAGCCATTCCCGCAACTTGGTCACCAGTTTCATTTGCCCTGGACGGCTTTCTTCTTGCAGATGGGGAGCACAAGAACGCGAGTGGTCTGAGGAGGTACCTATCAGAATCGCCAACTACGACGAAGTGTTTCACGTTGAACACGCTGGCTCACACAAGGAGCAGCAATCTCAGATTGGCACCCACGCAGGTCGTGAATTGGCTGATCAAGGGCGACGAGAGAGGTTATGCAACCGATGTGGAAAATTCGTCGGAAGAGAGGAGGTCAGTATGTGATGATGCACTTGGGAATACAAACGCTGCGTCTTTGCAGGGACATTCAGATTATTGTATTGCTAAGACGAGACTGCAAGATGATCTCACTAGCAATGTTTCCACGGAATTGGATGAAGATCTGGCTCTCAATGGAAAGTTACTACATGTTTCTTTCAAGTATCATCTTTTTTAACGCTTTCTATAGGTGTCAGAGACCTCTTTGCTATTTACTATAAAAAACTATTATATAATCTTCGTTGTAAAGTGCTGACGTGGCGATGTATCTGATCGCCTGGACATCATCGAGGTCACCAAGGCCAAGGTGCATCGAGGTACTATCAGCTTTATGGCTGCGGTCAATATCCCAAAGCTGCAAAGTAAGTCGTAATTGACTCATCAAGGTGATTTGTGTTATCGGTGTGTACAAGTACCTAAAGGCAGAAGTGTTTGTTTGGGAGGCGTAAAGACAAGCACCGAGATATCCCCAAGCCGATCGTTACTGCAATAACGATTAACCACAAAGGTGGTACATGTTCCTCAAATGTATAGGTAAAAAGACTATCCTACTGGTAATCAGGTAGATAGATGCTGATCCTTCATACTAAAGCAACAACGCCTGCCGAACAAGCGGTTCAATTCCCCTTTGTCCGCGCCACCACAATGACAGGCCGGACAATCTTTGAACTCGCAAACCAAGCAAACAGACGCTGAGCCAGCTTGAATCCACCCAGCGAAATCCCGTACTCTGACAGCGCGCGATCCTGTCGATCCAGAAACTCGACGAGGCCTGGAAACACATGCTCCGTCACGTCTCGAACGATGACCGAGTCTCCGTCGTAGCCGCACTCGACCAGTTGACCTCGATACTGCTCCTCCGTTAAGAAGGTCCACAAGGGACATCCCATCATCACGCCAATAAGCCTAAGCTTCAGTGTTTCCCACCTTGAAGCCGTGTCGTTGAGCAGCATGTCAAAGACCATGACATGCGCATCGAGCTCGTGAGCCGCATATCTAAACACGGGTTTCCTCGACGGCGAAAAGTGATACAGACAGTCCAGCGCGAGGAGCCACCTCTCGCCAAACCTTTGCTCCGTCAGCGAATTGACCGCCCTTGCAGCTTCGGTGCTCCAGGACTCTGGCTTTGCGGCGTTGGCGCAGAATAGCTGGAAAGAATCCGCTTTGAACCCGTAGGAGCTCTTGCCGGCGACTTGGCGGTAGATTTTGCGTCGGGCGGACTGCACTTGGGCCTGGTTGAGGGTGAGCCCGACGTACTGGAATTCAGACCATCCCGCGCTTTTCGAGAGGCGAGCGAGCTCCCAGGTTTGGTCACCACAGCCAAAGCCCAGGTCCAACACGGCAAGACCGCTTTTGGGTGCGCCTACGTCATGGTCCTTTCTCAAAATGCCAGATGTGTTGAGTATCTCCCGGAGCAGGGCGGCGCAAGCATCTTCAAATCTCAAGATGGGTTCACCCTGCGTATTCTTCCTGCCCATGGTCAGACAATCGACGAGAATGACCGAAATAGAAAAAGTGAACCTCAACGACGCAGACTTACCAATAACCAACATTCATCCACATGCTCTTCAGAGGGGTGTCGAGATTCAGCTTCCAGTGATCCAGCCCGTACCGGTCCGTCCACCGGAGCGCGGTGACTGAGAGGATCCCCGCGAGAGCCAACGTGAAGACGATGCCTCCCACGAAACCGACGGCAAAGTCCGAGTGAACCTCGAATGCGCCCATTGTGGTAGGCGTAGTTGTTGTGTTGTATATGTGTGAGCAGAATTGAACAAGGAATAAAAGATTGAAATCGTGGTTCCATGGCCAGTAAGTGGTGAAACCAGCGCCCCGCAACATTCTCGCCAAGACATAATTCCAGGGTAGGTCAATCAGAACCTAGGCAGAATGACAGACACTTTACATACAAATTAAATAACTGATGGAGTCGTGGGATCTTTATAAAGATGTTAATCCAAAACTACTAATGTGCTCATATCTCTTAACCATAGCATCTGCCTCAAGCCTGCCAAGGAATGCGGACGCCAAAGTCTTTGGCGATTCTCAGAGCAGACACTACACAGCCTTCGAGTAATACCATGCCGTCCCAGCACCAGGCACCTGTCAGCCATACATTATCCTGTCCATTGACCCATTCGCCAGGACATGGACGACCATCAACCTTCTTTTCAGATGATGCTGATCGTCCCATCATTTTTTCTACCGCTAATCTACTCTCCGCCGTTCGAAGCGTCCTCGTGAACCAAGCCGTCTGAAGAGCTCCCTTCGTGCCGGATTCGTCCAGCGGACAGGTACTCACCACTACTCCAGTGGGCATCGAGTGCAATGCCTCTGTGCGCGATCCCTTTGTGTCTGAAAATTCTGTTCTCAGGGTAATGACCTGTGGTGGGAAGCTGTCTTGTACGTGATGAGAGCATAATGCAGGGACATTGGTGCCGCCAGAGTCAATTCTTAAACCGTTGCACCCATCTTTCCCGGTTTCGGGACACAGGACGGAACTCGCAACTCGAACGGTGGGAATCTGTTGCGCCGATGCACGAAGTGGATTGAAGATATTGCCTGCAACATCTGGCGACGTAGCAAGAATGACTCGGTCAAATGTCTGCTCGTGAATTCGCGAGGCACCTTCTGTTCTTGATTCCCAGCGAACAAGGACCGTCGTGTTGTTGGGAAGCACTTGCATGACTCGTGCGTTTAGTCGAATATCCCTGATCCCCTTTGCTAGCTTCAATTGCACCTGATTGACGCCTCCGCAGACAGTGTAGTGCTGTTGCCAAGTGGACAATCGCTTGTAATTGACGACATCGCTCGCCGGAAAAGCCGAAAGTTCATTGTGGGAGCACGTAGATACACTGCTCATCAACGGAAGGAGGTAGTGTGTCACGTATCGACGCGGAAGCCGAATTCTCTCGAGGTACTCGGCGAGCGATTCGCTCAGCTCACTCCCGCCCGTGAAAGCTGGAGCAGACCGAGGAGCGATGACGAAACAGGCGATGGAGAACCAGAGGTAGCACACAATTAGGTAAAGGACCTCGGCAATGTGAGAGAGTAAACCTCGGGTGCCGGGCCGCGGTGGAAGTATTTGGTGAAGGTTCGAGGCGTGGACAAAATATGTTCCTGCTGCTGCGCTGCTTTCGTTTGGAGTCTTGTTTGTCAAGGTATCGGCTGTTGAAGAGGCCTTTGCAAAGACGAAGAGGAAGCGGATGGTGTGCAATGGGATACGCAGGTAGTGGTACATTCGCAACAGGTTCGCGTAGTAGCCGCCGGCCAATGCTCGCATTGGTAAGTCGATTCGTTCCGTGGCTCCTGTTGTATCGTTTTGTACTGCGATGGATGCCGAGTCGAAGGATAGACTGCTGGCCTGGATATGGCACTCTGTGTGAGCATCTCCTATCCCATATAGGCTCTGGGCCTGCTGCAACGGGGTACTCACCTGTTCAAACAAGGTCACGGCATATCTCTTGTCTTCATCATTGTGAAGGAGATGGGCCGTCGTCAACCCAGCCAGTCCGGTGCCGATGATGGCGACCGAAGTTCGAGGCAGGTCACCAGCACGCCGAGACTCCATCGTCAGGATCTTGAGAGGACTCAGATCTCCTTCCCTCCATTCTCTCGGGAGAAGGAATTTGCATCTTGTCCATTACAGTGTCTTGCACAGGTGGGCCCCTTGTTCCTGTCTACCGTACCGGGCTCTTCAGTTCGCCCGAGTCTTGACATTAGTTGCTCCGTCCGGAGTAGTTTGTGCCTGTAAATTACACAGCCCCAGAAGTTGTCAAATAGCTGCCCTGAGATTGGCCCAGGCGGTCCCTAGACAGCCCCAACAAGACTTCCGAGGTATGAAGCCGCGGTTAGCGTTGTGGTGGCGTGGAAAAGGGGCTATTTTCATGTGCCGACGCCAGACTGTCGGGTCGCATGGTATCGATATCCGGTGATGGTGTTCGTGTAAGTGAAGCATTCATTAAGCTTATCCAGCCCAGGTGCCGAAAACCGAGCGAAGGATTTTGATGTTGTGCGCTTCTTCACTCACTACCTGGTCGGTTTAGCTCAATGTCAGATTTTGGCGCCTCAATGATCGGAGCGGGCCGACTCCTCCATTGCAGCATTGTAGGGGTTCGAGTGCTGAGTACAGGGGACCAGAAATTGAGGCCAGTGATACAATGCGTACTTTTTATTGTATACTCTTATGTGTAGCTATTTGTTCCTAGATCGGCCTTTTCATGTTTCATACTTCATAAGTGAGTTCAATTGAGGACGTCTTCCTACCGAGGAAACCGGCGTTGCCGCCCAACTCCGACTTGGCCAGGACATGATGCCACGGAATTGCCAACATTGGTCCCGCACCAAGGGTGACACATGTGCTGTGTACTCTGTACGCATGTAGTACTTCGTAGCTTTTGCCACTTTCTGAATTGCACTCCCGCGCAGATTCCTGATAGGAAATAATTCCATGAATTATACGTCCATGTGTATGACTGTCATGAATTCCTTGTTTAGGCGTTGAATCATTCGACGTCATCCCTTGCTGCTTCCTATTCGGGAAGAGTCCGCTCGGCGTTGACTCACCCACGTTATTGTTGATCCTACACCAATTCCACACCAATTCCAGGCTTATCACGATAAACACGTAGATATATTCCCAAATATCGCCAGTCAAGGCCCTGAAGAAATCGACCATCGGCAATTCATCACAAACAACAGACTCAAAATATGGCATCTATACGACCGTCATGCTCGACTTGCGACGTCCACTTTGACTCCGTCGATGAACAGCGACGACATGCAAAAAGCGAATCTCAGTGAGCAAGCCCGATCGATGTCGAGAAATGTCTTTAACCTCTTTTTCCTTAGTGTCCAAAAGTTGAGGGATCGGGCCACCGCTTCTGGGTCCATCACGATTCCAGTCTCAGATCAATTCGATGTCTCCAACGACCAAAGTCCCAGACCGGTTCCCTCTGGAGCTCAATCTGAGCCTTCTCAAAGCGATACTGAAAGTGAAGATGATGCCGAGGAAAATGAGTCTCCAGACTTTGATGCCCGAAATTGCATTTTCTGCTCACACAGCAGCGTCAGCTTCGATGAAAACCTGAGCCACATGAAGACGGCACACAGTCTCTTGATCCCGTACCGAGACAAACTTGTGGTGGAACCGGACACATTAATATGGTATCTGCATCTCGTCATTTTCGGATATCACGAATGCATCTACTGTGGAACCCGAAGGCGCACTGTTGAGGGTGTGCAGCAACACATGCTGGGCAAAGGTCACTGCCGGTTCCAAATGTTGGACGACATGATGGAGTTCTATGATCTGGAGGGCGTGAAAGGCCTAAAAGGTGATGAACCCAATCAGATTGTTCAGCCAGACGAGGAGAGCCTTCGCTTGCCTTCTGGCAACATCATTTCGCATCGACACCAGACTGCTTCATCCAGTAGGCCACGCCCGTCCAACCGTCCAACATCCACCCACGAGGATCAAGCTGCTCTCGCCAACCATGCCTCTTCCGATGCGCTCACGAAGATGGATCAGAAGAGTGCGTCGTTGGCGACCCAGCTCTCGCGCCTCAGTGTGAGGGACCAGCAGAGCTTGGTACATTTACCCGATTATCAGCAGCGCAGTCTGCTTGCGCAGAGGAAAAAGGAACTCGCTACTGCGCGTCGGGCGGAGCGGATATTGCAGAGCAGGACCGAGAGACTGAACAACAAGACGATGATGAAACACTTTGTCCCAGACACCCCGGGGAGACGCAATGGGTGACGTGGACCCATTCTTCTGCAGCGCCTACGAAAGAGATGGATGCGAGCCATGCCGTCGAGTCATGGCATGTCTTCTTAATCCTAGACTTCTAATGTGTTGCGCCATTAGAGACTTTCATGTAGTTCTAAATGCTACTCGAATTGATTCATGCAATAATCCCCCATGGCTTCATCTCATACGATCTTTTGAAGGAGTAAATTGACGCAGATAGTTGTTTGTTCAGGACTTAGGCAGATAAAATGCAGGTGTATATATGGTGCCCAGTGCCTGCTTCTACGGTTCTAACTGAACCCTCGGTGCTGATAAATGCGAGCTGAACTATTTATGGCCATCACTTCTTTACGTCTAAAAATAACTTCCCTTCTCATTCTCTCTCTGTCTTCACACTGAGTCATCGCATCGCATCCTTGATCATGAAGCTGCCAAATGGGCTATAAAGAGAAGAAGAGCGATGGGAGAGCCAAAGATGACCAACCACCCTAGACAGGGATCCCTATTGCTGCGCGCCTGCGTGGATGATGTTGATTGGCAGCCACATGCACTTCGCCTCAACCCAGTAGTAAGCTGGTCTCGCGCTTTGAGCGGGGAGTGTTTTTCCATTTCGTCATCTTTCAATTTTTTTCTTCCATGAACTCTTCGTCCCAAAGTCCAGATAAGAGTGAAATCCGGCAATACTATCTGGTTGGACCTCGGAATGGGCCTCGATACTCGGTTAAAACGCTTGGTTCAGCGAGGCAAGGAGCCTCTGCCTGCGAACCTTGATGAGGAACAGTCAACCGTACGTCTTGAAGAACCAGTTTGTATGCTCAGGGTGATGTGCTAATGGCTGCCATCAAGTCAACCAGTGGCAGAGGCGAACCGGAGAGTCAAACTACGGTCACTAGTCAACTAGAAGGAGGCATCGGCGATATCCCCTTGAGTGATGAAGCAGCAGAGACGGGCACAGCATCGTACGACCAGGGAGAGATAGCTTCTCCTTCCAACCCAAGTGATACACTGCCTCATACGTCGACTGAACTGGCAAATGAGAGTGAGAAATCGTCTTCATGGAGCAGCCTCTGGGCCGAAGCATACGAGCTTGTCGAGGAAGATCCAGATCACTCTGCTCTTCTCATACAGTTCGAGAACTATCTGGGCAAGGATGAAGACACAACCTCAAATCGTGAGTCCAAGGCCGCCAAAGTCGAAGCCACTAACTTCCGTTTATCTTTCAATTTGTTGAATCATGATTCATTTATTGTCTTCGTCCGTTTAATTCACTGAGTGTCGGTAAAATGCTAATCGTTGTCAGATCAAGAGGGCTTGGCGGAAACTCCTTCCTCCTCCAAAACCACACTTCGCCTCGAGAAAATCCAAAGCCTCGCAGAGAAAAAGCTCGAGGGAATTTCGCAAGCTCATACTACTTTTTCTTTACGTGGAAGGCGCATTGTAGCTAGAGAAGCCGTCCTAAAAGTCATTCATGTCATCAAAACTTTCCAGCCCGTCATCAGCAGTGCTGTTTCTACAGAGCCACATGCTGCGTTAGCATGGGCCGGGGTTTCGACTATCCTACCAGTAAGTGACAATGACATAAGTCTTCATTTTTCTATTTGATCCTAATTTCTCTTTAGATTTTGGAAAATGTATTCCAACAGGATACAGACGCAGCGACTGGTTTCGAGAACATCTTGTTTCTCATGGTTCGATACCAGGCAACCCAGACAGAAATCCTTGCCGCTGAATTTGAAGATCTTGGGTATGCTACACACTCAGTGAGAGAGAAGATATGGATCAAACTGACCTTCTTGAAGTCGACAAGGGGCTGCTCCACGACTCCTTGCCACCATTAGAACTATACTGGTCAGCGTGTACGCACAGGTATACGTATACCAGATACGGCTCGTACTGCAATTTTCTAGGAACAAGGCTCATCGTGCCTTAAGAAATACGATAGGTGCCGATGATTGGAAACAGATGTGGAGTGCCATCGAATCTACCAGCCGACTAATTGATCAAGCGATTCACGACCGGATCGATGCGAGAACAGTTGGGACGTGGAAGAGGGTGAACGAGATCAAGACACGAATTGAGAAAATGGAGGATTTACAACAAGAAACTCTGGATGCTGTGCAGGTGAGTAGACGCAAGAAGTTGAGCCGACTCATGATCGCATTTACTCACCGCTGACTACCATGATGTTTTGCTTTAGGATGGCAACCAAACTCATCTTTTATCACGTCTTCCCTTTGCCGGAAACGCCGCATTTGATTCCGCCCAAGTCCGAGAAACTGAAGAGCCTTGCTTGGTCGGTACGCAAAGTCGCATCTTAAACGCCATCTACGAATGGGCGGAAAACCCCGATGGAGAGATGATGTTCTGGTTGCACGGCATGGCTGGAACGGGCAAGACCAGCATTGCCCTGGCAGTCGCCAACTCCTTGAGTGAAAGACAACAAGTCAATGCCCAGGGATTTTCTGCCACTGCTTTTCTTGGTGCTAGCTTCTTCTTCAAACAAGGCGATGCAACTAGGAACAGCACAAAGGACTTTGTTCCTACAGTCGCTAGCTGCTTGGCGAAAGGATTTCCCAGTCTCAAGACACATATCGCAGATGCTATTGCCGTGGAATGGAACATCGGAACCAAAGACCCGTCGATGCAGTTTGGCGAGTTGATTCTAAAGCCACTCTCTTTGATCGATAACCAGACGTTCCTACCGATACGGCTGATAGTCGTGGTTGATGCCTTGGATGAGTGCGTGAAGGAAACTGAAGCTGAAACGTTGCTAGCTATGCTGTCAACTTTGAGCTATCTTCAACAGATCCAGCTTCGGTTTTTAATCACTAGCAGAAATGAAGAGCACATCCGGAGAAGCTTTGAAGCACTGCCTTCGATCCATCGCCCCGTCCTTCTGAGCAAGATCCAACCGCCCACAGAGGCGGGAGGAGAAACCGACGATATCTCAGTGTACCTCTCTTTTAAGTTGAATGAGATAGCCACCAAATACGACGTCAAACCAAATCCCATTGGTGAAGTCGATGTTCGGCAGCTCAGCGAGAAGACTGAAGGCCTATTCATCTATGCAGCTACAGCGTGCCGCTTTCTGGATTCCGAGGACTTCATTGACGATGAGGCTAGGGAAGAGCGTTTACATTTGATCTTGGACAATGGGGAGGATAATGACGAAGATGAAATTGGCATCCCGCAGCAAAAGGTCGACGAGATTTACCTCAAAGTCCTTGCCTTCCCAAATTTGCCAAGCTTCCCAGGAAAACGAGAGAGAAAAAATACGATTTTCTCAGGAGAATCGTGGGATTCCTTGCTGTTCTACTCCAGCCTGTTTCTGCCCCATCGCTCCAAAACCTCTTGTCTATCCCAAAGAGAAAGGATTTGGACGAGGGGCTGAAGCAAATCCACGCGATTGTGAGCGTACCGCAGGAGGAGAATGCCCCTCTTGAGCTCGTTCACTTGTCATTTCGCGATTTCATCTTGAGCGAAGAACGATCCAAAGGCCTTCGGTTTCGCGTTGAAGAGGCTAAGATGCATCGGGAGGTATTTGAGCGTTGCCTTGAGATCATGTCCGCGGAACTTTGCCCGGAAAGTACGTCTCGGAGGTTCCGACCAAGCAGATTGAGCAGCATATTCCGGAATATCTGCGCTATGCTTGCCGCTACTGGGTCGACCACCTTACGAAGCTCGGCGGTGATTCCTGGGATGCGGTCGACTTCGCAGACAATGGACGTGTTCACACGTTTCTTCAGAAGAACCTTCTTTTTTGGCTTGAAGCAATGAGCCTGATACGAGAGATGCCGACAGCAATATCGATTATTGATAACCTCCAGACATTGATTGACGTAAGTGTCTATTGCCTGACCACACTGGAACACACCGGCAAGCTAACGATCCTGTTTTGTTTCCTTCAGGCCTCTGACAACCCTGCTGTATCGTCACTGGTATATGAAGCTAGATGCTTCATCATGAGCAACCGATGGATCATAGACAACGCCCCATTGCAAATTTACTGCTCTGCTCTGCTATTTTGCCCAAAGGAGAGCGTATTGCGATCCCAATTTCACCACCTGATACCTGACTGGATTGTCCATAAACCAGAACCTCGAGAGGCTTGGTCTTCCGAGTTCTTTGTGCTGGAGGGCCATACAGAGAGCGTGAAAGACCTCGCAATGTCTCCATCGGGCAACCTGCTGGCATCTGTATCGGAAGACAAGACAACCAGGCTTTGGGACTACCTCACAGGAACGGAGCGGTTCAACTTCAAAGAATACGCAGAACCACGCTGTGTAGACTTCTCGGCAGATGGTAAATTCATTGCGACGGGGCTGGAAGACGGAACCATTTTAGTCAGAGAATTCGCCAAGGGAAAAGAGATTAAATTGACCAGCGACGAAACGCCCAAGTTTGTTAGATTCTCACCAGCTGACAACGGTACATTGGCGTCGTGGTCTTCTGACGGAATGCTCCGAATATGGAACATTGAGAAAAAGCAACATGTTTGTTTCAACGCGGGATCAGCCGATGGGATCGCATTCTCCCCTGATGGCAAATTTGTGGCCACGTTCGGACGCTCGCAAAAGTTTGTCGAGCTGTGGAGCGTGTGCCAGACGAATACTACAGAGCCAGAGAAGACGCTAAACGCTGAGCTTCGAACCCCCTCCTTCCTCATTCTCCCAGATGCGACAATCTCCATCGCCTTTTCCTTAGATGGTAAAATCTTGGCAGTAGGGTTCGGACATGATTTAAGCCTGTGGGATGTGAATTCTTCGAGGAAAATATCCAACCTTGCTTGCCACTATTTTGTCAGTACTATTGCTTTCTCTCAGCAGGACGGGGAGGTCATGGCCATTGTACAGGAGAATGGAGCCATTGAGCTTCACAAGACTGCCACTTGGGAATTGATCAGGCGTGTCTACACCTCAGAGTTGGGCTTTACGAGTAAATTAGCATGGTCTCGAGATGGCAAGTTGATGGCTCTTGCAAGGTATGGCAGCAAGACTATCCAACTCTCGGATACATCCAAACTTGGGCCGTTGGTGCAAGAACTTGACGAAGAACCTACCGAGATTGTTTGGTACCTACCTCAAAGTGACTCGGTGGCCGCTTTGTGTATTACTCAACTGAAACTGTGGGATCGAACCAAGGGGTGCATTGCTGCGAAGCCACTACCAAGTCGCGGTACCAATGCATCATTTCCCGAAGGTAATTTCATACTGTTGAGGTCAGGTAGCCTCTGGGAACCGGATTTCCACCTTTGGGATAAGTCATTCAAAGATATGACAGACGAGATTCACAGATTCGGCAGGTTGAGAAACGTCGTCTTTTCATCAGATGGCACTCGCATCGCCTTGATCCTCAGAAAACAAATTCGAATCGTGGACAGCGCGACTTTCAAGGAAACGATGACTCTTGATCTCGATTATACACCATCATTCCGATTCTCACCAAATGGCCAGATGGCACTGATTGGGAAGGATCCTTTCAAATACGGATTCGGATACGGAAACGACTTACAGTTGTGGGATCTTGATACACAGAAGCAGTTGGCGGTGTTTCCAAAATCATCCGGGGCAGACTATTCGGTGATATTCTCTCCCAATAGCCAGTATATTTTTCATCGGTCGGACGAGTTTTATGCCCGGTTGTTTGACACCGCAACATCCCAAGACATTGGCTCTTTACCAAGAATGTCAAGTCGGGGACCCATCGCATTCCAATCCACAGGCCAACTTATTGCAGTAGTAACAGCGAGGGGGGCGCTCCTTGTATTGGAAACGGCATCTTTGAACAGAACACTCAGGTGCAAGCCAGAGATTCCCGATGAATATGAAATTGATGCTCTGGCAATTTCCACAGACGGATTTGTTGTGTCCTCATCAAGCGGTTGGACCAACCGAACAAAAGTCGACATGTGGAACACTAAGAACGGACAGGCCATCGCGCAGATTGATATTTTCAGCCGGATTGGTAGGATATCCTTCTCAAGGGACGAGCGATTTTTGTATTCCGACAAGGGGCGCCTTCCACTGCCCACGACGCTCGTCAATGCTGAAACCAGTCGCGGCAGTCCTACTGAGACCAATAAGGTGCTCCAAAACTGCCTTTATGTTGGTGAACAATGGATCTTTCAAGGCACGGAACGACTTCTCTGGCTTCCACTGGAATACCGAACAAAAGTTCTGGCCGTGAGGGGAGCAACTATTGCTCTCGGTCAGAAGGGCGACTTGGTTAGATTCATCGGGTTCGCCCTTGATAGGACGCCCGTGGCAGAGAGCCTACGACGGGGAGCCTGAATGCTCAGCCGTCAATAAGCTTGGTGCTTTGGTTTCGAACAAAGTCTTTTGTGGTCACGATGTCAACTTGCTGTTCAGCTGATCGATGGAAGCAAAGAGACAATGTCAGTTATGGATTTAGTCTAGACGAGTTCCATACTATGAAGACAAATCCAGTCATATGTAGTTATGCACTAACCTAGTGTCTTTGTAAAAGTCAATATATTTGAGGATGACTCTCCGTCGGCTTACAAAATGCCGAGGCGGCAGTGAGACTTTATGAGGCTAGGTAGTTTTGGATCGACTACTAATTTAGGGGAATCGGCATTGCGATTGCCGAAGGCGTTATGCAACTGCTGCTCACGGGGTGCGTAGTTTGTAACTGGTAGCTGGGCTGCTTTTCGGGCAGTCGTGGTAGTACCTGGGCTACGAGCGAGGCTTGTTCCGGATAGTCGGCCTACTGCTGCATACCAGCTGCAAGGGCGGTAGCCCGGATGAGGGGGGGATCCGGCCTTAGCTCTGGGGTGGCCTTGGTTCCTTGACGCGGACTCAGGGACCTACGGTAGCTAAAGTTATGACATCACCCTCCTCGACCCTTGTGCACGTCAGTAGCAGCGCTTGGTTTTCCTGTTGCGGATTTTGACTGGCTAGTGATTGCATCGTCTCGGCAGTGGAGTAGTTGGTGACAGATGGCTTCGACTCCAAGGTGAAGCATGGGACTGACCTTAGACTTTTTCTTAGTGAAGAGGTTGTGAGACACAATGGTGTTGTTTAGTGTTTGTGGCTTTGGGGTTGACAGTTTATTAACGAGAGTATTCAGATTCAGCATGTCGAGAATGCCTTGGCCATAAACGAGCTCACGCAAGATCCCGTGATATCTCATCGTGGGATCGTGGTAAACATTTGGATTATTCTCCATCTTTTACTTCATATCAACTTTGTCATGGTGACATCTTGTGCACCGAGAGTTTAGGCCAGGCACTTGTTACCCGGTGCCTTGTTTGCCTTCACGATGATGAATGCGGAATGTGCCCACGCGGCCCAGGCTCTGGGGAAAAAAGGGGCAACGCAATGCATTCCAACCGCTCGAATACCGAACTAAGAGAAAAATTGCACAGCCAGGCCAGAGATATTAATGGGCAAACAATTCCGTTTTGTCTCTGATCTGCAGAGAGGGCTTAAGCTTTGTCATTGTTCAGCTTGAGACACTCGCTCTGCATAAGGCATCAAGTCCTCTGCGAATCGACAAGATGATTTCACCACTGTCTGCGTTACTTATTACGCTCGCATGCCGAGTATCTATTGCCACTACCGTCAAATGGGCCAACATTGAGAGCTCCAAGGGCGACAAGTTTCCCGACTTTAGCTACGCCGGCTATAAGAGCTCGGATGAATCGATCCCCAGTCTGAGTGACTACAATGTAACCGTCACCGTCACTAGCACTACTACCAGGGACTGGAGACCCGCGATCCAGAGCGCAATCAACAATGTGTCGAGCCAGGGAGGAGGAATTGTCAAGTTGCCTGCGGGAACGCTGAACATTACTGCCGGCATACAGCTGCTCAGCAATGTTGTCCTCACGGGTTCTGGGAACCAGGCCACGACGCTCAACATGAGACTGCGACCATCTGTGCCCGTCATCACCCTTGGCAGGAACGGCACGATTCCCAAGGCGACATTTGGCGACAGCTCTAACATCACTGACAGCTACGTCCCCATTGGGTCTTCGGTGGTGAACGTTGAAGATGGAACCTTGTTTACCGTCGGCCAGACTGTGTACATCTCGCGAACCGTGACGGCGGACTGGGTCAGGTACAACGGGATGAGCAATTTGGTGCGCGATGGGGTCCAAGAGACTTGGATAGCGGTAAGATTGCGTCGTCATCGTGCACATTGTCTACATGTATGCTGACACTCGAAAAAGCCTGGCAAGACTATCCTGTCACCCAACATAATTAGCGCCATCAACGGGAGCAAGATCACGCTGCAGATCCCGCTCACGGATGCGCTGAACCTGAAATACATGGCGCCTGTGGTTTGGGCTTACACTCCGCCGACTCTGACTTCGGGAATGGGCGTTCAGAACTTGCGCATCCAGGCTCCTAGGACTTGCTCGGGGTTCGCCCTCGACAACAGTCTCTGCAACGTCCCAGCTGTCAACTTTGCGTCCTGGACAGTGGACAGCTGGGCGACGAATCTGGCCTTGGTCGGCTTCAACCAATTCTTTGGAGTGGACAGATATGCTGCCCGTATCACTATCCAAGACAGTACCATGAATCGAAACAGGGATATCGAGGGGAGCTCGCTTCCCTTTGACATTCTAATCGCCGGATCCCAAATCCTCGTCAAGGACTGCTCGCAGATCGGCATAGCCAAGGCCCGATGCTTCACCTTTGCGACCGACTCAATCACGCCGGGACCAAACGTCGTCACGGGCCACGTCGCAAACTCGACCTCGCAGACCATCTACCCGCACCAGCGGTGGGCGCAGGGCCTGCTCGTCGAGAACACGAGCGTGTCGACCAAGTTTGTCAACCGCGGCACTATGGGCACCGGCCACGGCTGGACCATCAACGGAGGGGTCGGCTGGAACCTCCACGGTCCGGCCGAGTTCCAGTCGCCGCCGCTGGGCATCAACTGGTGCATCGGGTGCGGGAGCAGCACGAGCAGGCCGACGGGCAACGCTACGATTATTGACAAGGTCATGACTGTGCAGCCGACGAGTTTGTTTGCGGCTCAGTTGGCCGCTCGCGGGGCCTAGTCTGCTGGACGATGGGTGGAAGTCGAGAAGAGGAGGGGGAGATACGGAGGAAGGCATGGAAGCAGTCGAGAATCTGGTGTTGCTTGTATAATGGGCTGAGAAGGTCAGCTTATACTGCTTGCATATCAGGGGCTTGTTGTAGGGTTAATGAGTGTACTGAATTTTCCAGGGGGGGCTATCTGTCGCGTTCATTTATAGATTATGTTTATAATAAATAATATTTGGCTTTTAAAGTTGTCCTTGTTATAAACATAAATCTGTAAGGCCGGGGACAGAATCTCAAAGGACATGGCCCAGTGCTAATGCTGTAAAATCGCTAGAACCAATCTCTTGTACACTACTACAGACTGGATCAAGTCTGGAATTGTAACATGCTCGTTCTCCCCGTGCGCATCCAGAATAGACCCCGGTCCGTACAAGTACTTCTTGTGGTTTCCTTTCAGGCGCGGAACGTCTGTCCCAAAGGATACTGATGTCAACTCCAAGCCTGCAGGTAGGTTAGAACGTGCCGATGAAGAGGGACATATTGTACGTACCGTCCAAGTCGTAGTCAAGTAACGTCTCGGAATAAGAGAATGACTTCTTCAGTGTTACGGTTGGATACTTGCTGCTAATCTCAGATACCTTTGCTTCGATGGCTGGTAAATCGGCGGCAACACGGATCGCGCAAAGAGCATAGGCTTCAGCTGCGAGAACATTGTATGCTACGCCCCCTTGGATCTTGCCACAGCTGAATGTCGAGGGTCCTAAGAGTTCGGAGCTGGGATAACTAGCAGAGTTAAGTTCCTGCAGCAGAGAGGTGAGAGTCGCTATTGCACTGTCCCCTCTTTCAGGATACCCAGAGTGGCAGGCAACACCAGTGGCAAAGAGCTCAAATACAAAGTGGCCTTTGTGGCCGGTAGCTAGCTTGCTCTCCGTCGGCTCACCAAAAATCCCAGCCTCCCAGCTGAGATTCAGACTATTGGCAGCAAGCATTCCCGCGCCTCCCTTTTCCTCCCCAACCACGAAGAGTAGCGATACGTCGCCGTCCTTGACTTTGCCCTCTGCGCGCAACTCCTCGAGAGCTATAATCTGCGCAGCGAGCGGGCCCTTGTCGTCGCACGATCCGCGACCGTAGATGATGTCTCCTTTGATGCTGAAGGGAATGTGCGGAGGGACTGTGTCCATATGAGACGACAGCAAAGTACGGGCTTTGCGGTCTGCACCGAGGTAAGCGTAGACGTTGCATCGGTCGGATCCTGGGGAGATTGGGACGGGTTCGACAGTGTATCCGAGGCTTTTTAGATAGTCGGCGAGGAAGACGCCAATGTCGTGTTCCTCTTCGCTGGTAGATGGGATCTCCATCAATTGCTTGAGGAGGTGAACAACTGGAGTGTCCGCCATGTTGGAGATATAGAAGTAACTCAGTTTATACCTTCAGTGAGTAACATTTGCAAGGATGAAGTGAGGTCCTCTCCTTTTGATAAGAGAAGTAGTAGATAACATGGCCTCTCGGCTCCAATATCCACATGTCGGAGGTTGGATCCGATCGGATCACGGCCCGTCATTTCGCGTCAAGAACAGTTGCCTGAACCCTGATATATACTAGCTGTGTCGTAAGAACATCAAATTCAATTGTTTCAGGATGCAAGAAATATCGGTCGAAATCATATGGTGCTGAATGCCGTTGCTCATCGGTCGTCGTCTTGGGAATTCCAATTCTTGCTTCGTGCAAACGACGCCATAGTCGGGCTGTCTGAGACTCTATGAAACTTGTTATGGCTTCTTGAAGAGAAAATGAAGGTACCTATAACACTACAAGCCTACAAGATGCAAGGCACATGGTATTCCCAACTTTCCAATAGAAACGCCTTTAGGGGGTTCGATGCGGTTGAAGAAGATACTTGTACTCTCAGTTCTAAGCAAGAGTAAGCTCTTGTCATTTTGTTAATACTCAGTTTATTGCATCAGTTGAGGTAGCATGGCGTGTGTTTATTAGATAGTCTTTCCCATTTTACTGATTGTTGATTTTCGTGTTGCGGTTTGTTATTGAACTTTTAGGACGAAGACGTGGTAACAGCGTATGTCATAATAGCGAGAATTAGTCCAAACGGTACAGAAAGTCAAGTACAAACGCGAATGGCAGTTCCTCTATTTTTGTTCGAAACTATGATTATTCTCATTCTTCATCTCATTTCTTTCTTCACACGACCCCAAATTCAAGCTTCTTTCCCCATTTCATCCTTTCTACCCTAAGCATACCGAACCAACCTGCCTCCTATATCGGCAAGAGACCACTTATTAAATATGTGTCTCATTCTGAGAGCAAACACGCGATTTACAGGCTGTCCAGAGAGCTGTACTCGGACTGCAGAGTGCCTGATTACAGATAACTGCTTGGCGTACAGAGAGACAGGAACGCGATGCGACAATCCCGAGGTATCACATATGGGCCAGTCAACATGCAGGAACCAGTGTGAAAATCACAAGGACGAGGGCTACAGCGATCGCAGCAGACGTTGAAACGTATTGAGTTCTTAGCTGATGAGCGATAAGGGGATATGAGATTATGGGAGGGTCAACATCATAGAGCGCGTATACCATCCTCAACTGCTTCTGGTTTCAGAAGTATGACGCAGCCAAAGAGTTGATCACTTGTTTTGTCGTGCTCATGGTCCCATCCAGCAGTTCTGAATTGTAGTCCCATAACGTAGGTAAGACACGCTAGGAAAGACCACATCCCTATACATGTTCTCGACGCTCTCCTCCCTAAGATGAACATAAGGCTCTTTGCCTACCATGATGAAGTAGAGGACCGAACCCAGGGCGAAGATATCATCAGTCTTATCCACCCCACGGTTCCAGCTCCAAACGGGGGGCTGGAATCTCGACCCAGCCGCAATGTTGGGGATCGACCCGGCCATTAAACTGCTAGGGAAATCGGCGAGTTGAAGGTCAAGATTTCTGTTTAGCATAAAGTTGCGCGGTGCGACGTCGCAGTAAAAAAGCTCTGCTGCGTGGACTGCCTGCAGTGCCTTGGCCGCTTGTAGTGTACATTTTTGCCGGTATCCAGCAGGGATGTATATCGTCTATCTCATGTAGCTTTCCAGGTCGCCATTTTTCGAGGTACTCGAGAGTCAAGCAGCATGACTCGGGATCCTAATCGATAAGCCTAGGGATATATGGACAACTCCCAATTCTCCTGTACACCTTGACTTCTGTTCTCATGCCGCGGCGATGGTCTTCCTCCTCGGCAGGATAATACGGATTTGGAGTTGGTGTTTTGACAACGTATCCCGATGGACCCTGTTCAACAAGCGCCATCGATCCTCTCTTAATAAACTTGCCCTTCGTCACATAATAGATGGTATCGTGGGGTCTGTCCTACCAGCTTTAGTTGAAGATGATTTATATAATAACTACCTATAATTACATATTTTCTTCATAATGTTACTGTTAAAAATTCTTAACAATATCCACAAACGGCTTCTGCAGATGGTTCCTCCCCCCATCGTTGCCACCAAATGTCGTCCCAAGAAGCACGGCTTGAACCTGGAGTCGTGCAGCATCTGCTTCGCACAGCTCTTGCTTCTCCATGAACTGATCTAACGAGGTGTATATGAGATTCACAGACCGTCCTTTTTCCCATTCATTGATCATTCGAGTGAATCCTCGTCTGACCAAACCTATTGATATCCCCCCTTCCTCGACTCCGCCTTGCGCTTCCATCTTGCTCATGAAGTTATCAATCCAAGTCAACATCTCGATCGACTGGCATCGCAATGCTACGTGTGTCAGTATCCAAGTTAAGCCAACGTGGAATGCGTTTTCCACGAGGCAGGCCTGTATATCAAGCCCTGTAACTACACGCAGAGCAAGGAGTGCCCAAGGGCTGGCATTTTCGGAACTCGGTTGCTCGCTGCACCCTGTTGAAGACCAGTTACTCCTCCCAAGAGACTCGTTGACTCTCCGAGATGCGTAGAGTTGCGCGCAACAGTAACGTAAGTAGTTCATGGCAGCTTGGTGGGTGTTGAAGTGAAGTGGGCGTACACGCAAACGTGAATACTGCATGCCCGCTGGCTCAAGGTCGTCGGAGATAAAGCTTTCAACGGGTCTTTCTCCCATTGGCAGCGATGATTGCCAACTATCGAGAACCTGTCTCTGTGATTCTAGAATTCGGAGGAGCTCTGCCGGCTTTTTGGAGGCCGGGAAACTGTCCCGGGGTAGTCGATTACCCATCTGTGCCATGAGTGACTTCCACCGTCGGTACATTGGATGAGAAGTGTCGGATCCGAGAAGGTTGAAGAGGAGTAGGAGGTCTGATGTGCGCGTGACCTTGGCGAGACATGACATGAGAAGCGGGTACGATGAAGACGTGAGTTTAATGTATCGATCCACTTCAGCTTGAATTGCTGATCGTTCAAACAAAGTTGAGAACTCTCCTGGGGCGAAAGCAAAGCAGTCAGCCACATGCTGGGCTCGGAGGCCCGCCCATATCATGACGAGGTCGACACCAAGCGCAGACTGCATGATCCTATCATAGTAAGTCTGGATCAAGTTATCGAATTGGCGAAGATGGCATATTCTTCCGTGCACAGTACCGGAGCCAAGCTCCCAGTAGGTGAACAGCAGCAGCACAGCCAGTCTTGCGCATATTTCCATTTCCACAGCTCCGTTTGGTCCATGAGCCGCAAATATCTGGAGAGCGCGACTATAATATGCCAGGCTTTTGCATACTTTCTGATTCAACGCCGACCGATCCAGGATTGTCTCGTCACTAAAAGTGCCGAATTGGGTAATCCTTGAAGTTGACAAGGCAAAAACGGCAAACTTGACCACGGGATATTCACGAATAAATCTGTCAATCTGGGAAAACACTAGTGGCAGTCGAGGCAGCAGATGGTTCCGCCACTGCCTCAACATCAGCTCCTCCTTGGATGCGTCATCTTGCATGTCAAGACCTGTATTTGAGAGGTCTTGGGTACATTCAGCCACGGCAGGCCCGAGTCGGCTATAGTTGGCAAAATTGATGTGTTCGAGGTCAATCTCTAGACCTTCCCACGGTGCCATTGAGTCCTTGGACATGCGAAATCTGGGAAATGACGTCTGGTCAGCGGTGCTATGCGATGCATTGCGTTCCAGGCCGCTAAGATTTTCCACGTCCGTGAGGCCTGGTGAAGGCCAAGGAGAAAAGTTTACATTTTGGGCTCTCGCGGATCTTGTGCTGTTGTGTCCTGCTTCTTGAGGTTTGAGTGCTGCACGAAGGAGACTGGTTGGGCTGTCCAGCAGGCTTCTCGGGGTGACTTGTTCGTACACGAAGTCGCTCCGATCTTGCGGTGTAGAGGTTGGCTGAGGTGTGTCATGGCTTTGACTCGCGTCACCCTCCAAATGGTCTCCAAGGTGATGATCTGGATCCCTGGCTGATGTAGTTGGATTTTCGCATCGCCGGTTCCTGTTCGCGAGTCTCAAACTGTCTTCAGACGACGCATTGTTTGAGTCGTGGTCGCTTTCGAGCATGAGATCATGTTGTTGAATCCCATCAAGTGAATGTGAGCTCGCCTTACACCTATCGTGGCTATCTGATGGTGTGGTTGATGGCGAATGATGCCTTGGAGCAGTCTGGGTACAGACTTCTTCCGGGCGGTTTTGTGAAAGGCTGGGGCCGTATGTGGCGGGATTCTTGTCTGGGGAATCGTACTGAGCAGCGCGCAGTCTGTTCTGGTCATCCATTTCACGGATGGCGTCCCATTTATCTTGCTCACTTCTCGTAACCCGTTCTCGAATTGCTTCCGTGTCATCCCGAAAGACGAAGCGAGTCCGGAAATCACAATGAATACCGCCCCGAAAACAAGCACGGCATATGGGCTTATTCTCATCGCACTACGGTGTCATGCAATTGGCATCAGCACCCTCTGTCCCCAGACGCAGTTTTCGAAAGTAGCTGGCCGTGGATCCTTACCTTGAGGCGCCGTCGACGGCAAGGCAAGCATCCTGTCCTGGTGCGGGTAATGGGACGACGATGCTTGCTGGAGCTGTCCATGGTGGTGGCCGTGTCGGTGATGAAGGCGAGATCCCTCAACTCAATTGTTCATGGACTATCATGGTCGAGTGATTATCATCAGGACTATGACCATCAGGGAGGCTGAGTGTCCAAAGCCGTCATTTCAACTTTCAGAGGGTATCCGAGGTAGCGACGAGATGAGTCCGTCCCCGCATTGTAGTACCTACATTAGCTTTGTTTGGAGTACGTACGACGCAGATAAGAGACCATCCCTATCGCTCACGATCCCTGCTCCTCGCACCGCATTACTGTTTTAGGCTAAAGCTCGCCGATAAGCTTGGCCATGGACTCATTCACTTGAGGTTTGTGACCTTCTCACAAGATAACTGCGTTGGCTTATTCCGATCAAAATTGTAGTCGTCGCCGATTTGATACCTGGCATGTTGTGGCGGGGTGTAGTACTGGTGAGTATGTCGATGGTGGAAGTGGCATCGCTCGTGGTGATGATATAGGAAGAATCAACCTGTTATAAGGTGATTGACCCGGATGGGTTTCCTCGAGTGAGTAGCTCTTGGGGACAGCTTCCTTCTACGCCGACGAGCCGAAGCGATAGGGAAGAGCCTATACTCATGCCAGGTGTCTGATGGCTCGACAAAGTGTAGCATTATCCGCGAATAAGCGCAGGCTCAAGTCAACAGGGGCTTTGAATCACCAACATCAACTGGACCAATGGCTTACAGGAGCAGGTCCCGGGGATGTAGCTTACATGGAACGGATCGACCGAGGCTCGACTATAATAGCTATTTGGGCGGCTAATTAGATGGCAATCGTTCCGGGCTTCCTTTTTAGGCAAACGGGTCGCGAATGCTGATGCTCATTGTGTCTCCTCCAGTCGATTTGCTTAGGCTTAGTTAGGCCAAAGAAGGCATTGGTTGGATTAAATATGTAGGAGCATGGCTACCTCTAGGAGCCATCACACGCATCGCAGTTGCGCTTGAAACCAGACCATGAAGGTCGTATCCGTTCTGGCCGTCAGCCTCTTCGCTCGTTCGGCTTCGGCTGTGCCTAGTTTCTATTCTCCCTTGCACTCCCTTGCAACAGACTCTCGGTGATATCATTGAACCAGCGGCGAGCGACAGCGGGGAAAACTGGCTGGTGACTGAGGTTGGTCAAGACATTTGCAGGGCTGAGTCGCGCCATTTCGCCGGTAGAATCGACCTCCCAGAGGAGAAACGAATCTTCTTCTGTAAGTTCTACGTCTTGACCCTGTGAAATTTACTAACCAAGTTCAGGGTTCTTTGAGGCTCTAGAAAATCCCAATGATAAGCCGGTCACAATATGGTTGAATGGGTATGATGATGGTGCGAGGAGCAGAAACTGTATGTGCTAATTTATCTCTTTTTCAAGTGGTCCTGGAGCGAGCTCTTTGGCAGGACTCTTTGGCGAAGTCGGGCCCTGCATAATCAATGGCGAAAACAATGATACCGTGTTTAACCAGTTCAGCTGGACGAACCATACAAACATGCTGTTCATAGAGTAAGCCCCCGACCTGACATTGCTCTCTCTGAAGATTCTCATGCTGCTTGTAGTCAGCCAGCGGGCGTTGGGTTGTCCACTATTGCAGACGCAAAGAACTATCCAAACACATTGACCAAAGCATCGAAAGACTTCCTGGAAACACTAAAAGTGTTCTATAGTGACATCTTCCCACAATATGCGCCCAATCCACTCTTCATTGCCGGAGAGTCCTTTGGTGGAAGATACGTCCCTCGCTTCGCGGCCGATATCATTCGCGAGCAAAAAAGCACCACAGAGACAAAAGCCCTTCAAGTTCCTGTACAAGGCATCATTCTCGTCGATACTTTGGTGGATAGTAACTGGCTCTCGATGGGACAATATGAATTGTTTTGCACCTCAAACCCTCCAAACTTGGTGCGGTTCAACGACACGACGTGTGAGAAAATGGCTGCTGCCATTCCCGAATGCGAAAGGCTGGCCAGAATTTGCGAGACGACTCTTGACCCGGATGATTGCGAGGCAGTTGCGGAGTTCTGTTACATGAATTTGGACCAATTCTTTCAGGAGGAAGTAGACGCTCACCGCCACAGCCCATACGACCGTCAGTCGTCTCTTTTACCTCACCGCAACTGAGTTTATGCGCTAATGAAACTACATTCAGTGCGAAGAGATTGTCCGAAGCCACCTCTCTGTGGTGTGGGCGACGATGGAATGGGAGACACAGCCAAGTATATGAACCAGCCAGGTGTTCAGCGGGAATTGGGATTCGACTCGCCTATTCCATTTCAAAGTATCAACTTTGAGCTGAGCATGCAATGGGCTCTGAACCCAGAAATCTACTTGCCCACTACACACGACGTTACGTATCTGCTCGACAACTGGTCCGGCATAGGGAGCACGCCGTCCAGCGACGACACCGTCCCAGTGCTTGTGATCAACGGCGAGTACGATGCCGGCGTGTAAGTATTTAAAGACAACAACTTGGGGGCTACAAAAGCTACGGCTAATGCGACACAGGAACCACCCAGGCATAATCCTGGAATACGACAACCTCCCGTGGCACGGCCAGGCAGCTTACAGGTCAGTTCGGAAATTACGACCTTGGTTCTGGGCCAACGAGAACGGCACCCGTCGGCAGGGAGGAGAATGGAAGGGAACCCCGGGAGGCAAGAAAGGTCTGGACTACCTCATGGTGAATGATGCTGGCCACATGGCGCCAGGGGACCAACGCGGTGCGGTGGCTTACGCCGTGGGAAGTTGGATTAAGATGGGTGGAAGACTGCAAGAAGATTGGACTGATTTAGATTAGACTTAGAACCGCAACATCTGATTATGAGAGGATGTTTTATTTCTAGTTGCTTTTGTTTGATACTGCCTCGCAGCATCCTCGTAAGATGAAAGGGACGCGTACTCCATGGATCAATTGGCACCATGGACCTTGATACAAGCTCAAGAACTGTCATCATACTTACAAACTGAAAATGAAACAGATAGAAATTCCACGACACTTTGCTTTCACGATTTCGAAACGAACAAGTAGGGTCCAGAAATATCGTTGACAGTGAAAGGAGCGAATGTATTCACAAAGATAAGGATGAATGATTGCTATTCCCAGGAAAAGGTCTCATTAACATCTTGTTCAGCAATTACAAATCGCCTCTTTCATTCTCAAATTGATAGAAGCAGCTCTTAACTTTCTCGAAACTGCGAGGCCAAAACTCCACGAAAAAGGTACCAGACGATCCAGGCCGGTCCACTTCAACCATCAGAGTCCTTTTGTAATCCATGTCGGAATCGTTCAACTGGATGCCTCCCACTAACCGATCTCCATCGCGCAGGCCTGCCTTTGCAGCGCGGGACTCTGGCTCCAGATCACGTATAACGTGGTCCTTGCGGGCGGCCATTTCGTTGAACCCGAGCTGGTACACTTCCTGCTCTTCACATTGAAGGGAGACTGGTGGCAGCGATGGAACCCAGGACAAACTGGTTTCGCTGAGCGTCAGGATACCGTTTCCAGTCGTCATGTTGTTGTACAGCTTCTCTACCAGGCCGTCGCTGTCTTTTGCCAGCTTGGTAACTTCTTGGATAAAATCGTTGGGCCCTATAGACGGTTGGGATCGAACGCGTTTTAGTATCTCCAAAACAGCATCGTCTAGAGAGTGCTGGCCGTTGGATGCTTTCCAAATCAACTCGTTCAGGACCAGACCAAAGAGCAGCCCTCGGCGGTAAGGTAGTCTCTGGGCCGAAGTGCTTTTCCATGTCCATTTTGTCAGCTCCTCATTTGACGTGCGTACGAATGGGTTGGTGTAATATGCGTGAAGTCTTCGGTTGAGCTCATCAACAAGTGTCTTGCCCGACAACAAGCTTTGTCGAAACAGGAGGAACAGACTATAGTATTCTGCCATGCCCTCCGCATACCAGTTTGTGCTTGTAGCGTCCACGTCGGGAGAGAAGGAGATCCAGTTGTGGACCATTTCGTGAGCCAAAGTCATCAGCCTGGGAAGATTGCTGCCTTCCTTGGCATAGTCGCTATCGTCGTAGGAGAACATGAATGAGCGCATGAGAGCGGTTCCCGTGTTGGTTCCCGGGTACGGATTGTGTCTCAGGAAGACTCGGTATGAGTCCTCCTCATCGAGAAAGAAGTCTGCCAATCGATGAAAGATGGATTCGACGTCTTTGCCCATCTGGCAAGCGTCGAAGGGTGGCTGACCAAGCCAATACATGTTAAAACCCCGTTCAACATTTTGACATGTAGCGTCGTATACTTCCAAAGGTCCGACAGCAAAAAAGGTCGAGAGAAGTGATAGCGGATCCAGATTTCTCTTCGCTTCGACGCCATCCCCAAATGTCCAGGTAGCCCTTGTATTCGGTGGCCCGAGAGACAGGTGCCAATGCAGTTGAACGTTGTAGGTCGTTTCGGGGTTAGAAGGCACACATAGGAAGGCAAACCCTGAGCCGAGTAGACCACCATCTTGACCACGGAAGTCTAGTGCGGGACCAGTCTTGGTGGCATTGGTGACATGTCGTGGAAGAGCCGTGTATGATACTGAGATGATCCCTCTTGTTGGCCTGGACGCCGCCCAACGTCGAGCAGCAGTCTGTGGCATAGAAGAGTCGGTACGGGGAACGAGAGAAAAGGGTCCATCATCGTCCGAAGCATCAATGCGGTCGTCTTTGATGTGCAGGGCGGGAACATCGGCTATCTTGTCGACACTCCAGAGGAGATCCGTTGACGAAGACGTCGCAGTAGAGGTGAGAGATGGAAAACGTAACTGGACGTCGACTGCGACAGCAGCTTCGTCTTTGAACTGGGGGATCAAGTGAATTTCCAGAGAGTCTGGAGAAGTCAGACCCAAAGAGACTTGCATTATGCAGGCGAGGACGGGTGTCAACAAAAGGCGTTTCATCATCATAGTACACAAGTTGCTGCTCTGGAAAACAGTCCAGATGAATTACAGGGCGATATTATACTCTCACGGCTCTGACCCTGAACTTGGCAATATCCCACTGTCCTTTTCTTCTGGAATCGTCGGCATCAGTATCTCCACTGCGTCGCTCTTCATTGCCTGCTTTGGAAAAGGCTCAGGGGGAGGCCGCACCTACAAACTGAATCAGGAATGGCGCCGAGACGATGGTTGTTCAGGGAAGCACGATGTAAATGTATCAAATCAGGTTGTACAAAATATATACAAACCTACATGGTTTTCCAG
Organism: Rugonectria rugulosa; assembly: GCA_023509875.1. Classification (NCBI taxonomy): domain Eukaryota; kingdom Fungi; phylum Ascomycota; class Sordariomycetes; order Hypocreales; family Nectriaceae; genus Rugonectria; species Rugonectria rugulosa. The sequence continues at coordinate 31,504 of JALNIO010000264.1, read as the reverse complement.
TAACCTACAAAGTAATCCAGAGATTCCTGCTCGTCGATTTTGGGTGCCATGGACGAAATTTTATCGTCAGTGTCTTTCTCAGGACTGAGGGCCTGGGAGTTTGGCTGGAGTGTTGCTCAGCCATTCTCGTTCTACAACCAGGCGGATATTACGGCTGTACCTCTCCAACATCGTTCAAATGGAACAGTAACGGGAATTCTATGCATAGCGTTGACAGTTATTCTTTTTCTAGTAGTGCTGACTACTTATCGAAAATGTCAGATACGCTCGAATACATCGTCATGGTTCGGAGCTGCGGTATTGGTGAGTAGCTTGTCATGATCGATCCAAGACGTCAGCTAACAAATCCTAGATTTTGCAGTTTCTACTGTTTGGAGCCAACTCTTTGTTGATTTGGTTCTCCGCAGCATCGACTGATGGAAGGCTTAACTTTCAGCACCTATCAAAGCCGTGTTCAGGACTCATGGGCTGTGCAATCGTCGTCTTCACTTGGAGCCGTGGCCAGTACCAATGCTCGACATCTCGCGCTCTTTACTCTCTACTCTTCTCCGCTATATGGGCTGTCTCGGAGCCTCTCCTATCTCCATACGGTTCCTGGTCTCATGCCGCATCGTGTGCCGTCACAGTGATCAACTTTGTCGCTTTCCTGGCAGAATTTGCCAGTCCGGTCCAATCACTCAATGATGAGGTCGAACTGAGAAGACCCGACGTCTCTATGATCCACCAGTCGGTCTTCTCTTGGTTGAACCCTATCGTCGACGTCGCCAAGCGTCAAAGACTTGACGAGGCAGATCTGTGTAGTCTGGAAGATGACTTGCTCGTGAAGCACCTACAAACAGAGTACGAGGAGCTTGTGGACTCAAGGCCGCTCATTAATCGATCGATTGTCAAGTATGTCTTGTTTGCGAAGCCAGGTGCAGCCATCGCAACATTCACACTGCAAGTCGGCTATGTATTGGCTAAGACTGCCACTCCATTTCTCCTCAACTTCTTTCTTCGGTATCCTTCAATATACACTCTGCTTGCCTTGTTCGGGTTGCAACTGGCCGCTTCCTTCCTGAAGGCTCATTCTCTTTTCTACGCAGCAATGATTGCCACGGCATTCAAGGCAACCTTCTCCGCGGAGATTTTCAAGACGGCTTTGCGGCTTCCCAAGATCAGTCGCCAAAAGCGAGAGGCACCGGTTAATCTCTTGGAGGCAGACGTTCAGCGTACCGTGGACTGGATCGTCAAGTTACACGACGTCTGGGCAGCACCATTAACAGCCTTGCTTAGTCTTGGAGGTCTCATAGAACTGGTTGGATTGCGAAGCACGGCCGTGTCAATCCTCGCCTTGGTAAGTCACCCGCTTTCGCCCTTCTTTGTCTCCGAATTCTCATCTCTTGGTTCAGGGGCTGGTCTATCCCATCGTCCAGGTTTTGGTATCAGCCATGCAAACCACGATCCGCACTCTGATGCAGCGAAAGGACTTTCGCACGGAGACTGTCACGGAGACCATCACAAACATCAAGACAATCAAAATGTTCGGATGGGAGTCAACCTTTGAACAGAGGATCGATGATGCCCGGGAGAACGAACTGGATTCGATGAAGAGCCTGGCGCTTGCACAGGGAGTCATCGCAGGCTTGATGAGTCTCTGTCCCCAGCTGATGGCATCGTTTGCGTTTTTCTCCATTTACTATTTTGGCGGCTGTCTCGCCGAGAGCTGCGTATTCCCTATTCTCGGCCTCTTCACCATACTGCAAAACTCCCTGGGCCTTATTTCCTCCGCCATATTAGACTATCTAAACGCGTCTACCTCCTTCGGACGTATCCAGGCATTCATTCAACTGGGCGATGACAATACGGCACCCTCACATTGCCAGTCAACTCTTTTGGGTCCCATACAAATCCGATTGCAGTCCGTTACTCTGCGCAGTGGCCAGGACTCGGCTGCTAAGTCTTTTCTTGAGGACATGGAGCTGCATCTGCGTGGACCACAATTGGTTACTGTAACCGGTCCTGTAGGTTCTGGGAAGACTGCGGTTCTGGATGTCATATCTGGTGATCTAATTCCCACGAAAGGAAACGTGCTGACAGCAGGCACCATGGCCTGTCAGACTCAAGTCCCTTGGGTCATGGAAGGCTCCGTCCGAGAAAACATCACCTTTGGTGCCAAGTACGAGCCTGAGTGGTATCAAACTGTCGTCTCTTCGTGCGCGCTTCAGCATGATCTTAATATTCTAGCACAAGGCGACGCTACTATTGTTTCTCCTTCAGGAATGAATCTCTCTGGGGGTCAAAAGAGCCGCATTGCCTTAGCACGCGCGGTATATGCAAGGGCAGATATTGTTCTACTTGATGATCCTTTAGCATACGTCGACGTAAAAGTACGACAGCACCTGGTCGAGCACGTCCTTGGCCCCCGTGGTATTTTGAACCAGTGTCTACGAGTTGTCGCCACAAACTCTACGGAACTCATAAGAGTTGCCGATTGCAGCCTTCTCATTGATAATAAAAAGCGTCTTCAAGTCAGGGCACCGCTTAGTTCGTCTAGAGAAAACAACAAGAATTCAGCTTCCAAAGAGACGCCTGTCGTCAACATCGTGGAATCTGATGAACAGACCACCGATAACCGCGATCCTGTCATCCCCCGCAGAGAACCAAGGCGTCAGATTTCACAACCTCCTGTCGATGAACCAAGTGCCGTTCCATTTTCCGTTTATCGATCTTGGTTACGGCTGTGCCATCCCTTGGGATGGGCTGCTGTGATTGTGTGTATCATCTTGGGACGATTGGTTCAGCTTCTCTCAACCTACAGCTTAAAGAGAGCATCAGAAGTGCAACAAGACCGGAAGCTCTGGTATCTCTATTTCTTTCTTGGGTCCAACATCTTGCAAGCATTCTGTACTCTGGGATTCGTCGTAACGGCATGGTTCCTCTGCCTTCTCCCTACGGCGCGACGTCTACATGAGCAGTTGACGAGGGGCATCCTACGCAGTCCGCTGCAGTTTTTCGCCGACACGGCGGCTGGGCAGATCTTAAACCGTTTCACAAACGATATTCTCAAAGTCGATGGACCGATTGCGAGCTATTTGATTGTCATCATCATTACTAGCTCCATCACATTCATGATCACGACGCTCCTGCTTTTTGAAGTAGCTCAATCTTTTGGAGGGATCGTTCTCATTGCCTTCTATTTCTATCGACTACAGAAACAATATCGTGACACCGCAAGGGAGACCCGGCGGATCGAACTCCGAACCCGGGATCCCCTCATCACATCGCTGCAGGACATTTGGACTGGTGCGTCTTCAATCAGGCTGTTTCGTGTCAGGGAAGTCTTTACTCGTCAGATATGGCACAGAATCAACCGCAATTCGCAAACTTTCTTCATTCGGAACTGTCTCGAACAGTGGGTGAATCTTCGACTGGAGATTCTTGCACAGTAAGTTCCCTCCTTAATGTCTTTGTTCGCCTGAGAACCAGACTGATTTGTTGCCTTTCAGTTCAGTCATTCTTCTTTCTGGTTGGTACATGCTCATGAATAAGACAGAAGCGTCCATGATTGGCCTCGTGATGAATTACGTCCTGTCGTTGACGAGCGTGATCAATCAATTGGTTAATATTAGGGCTAAGCTGGAATTCGACATGATATCTATTCAGCGAATTCTTGAATATTGCCAGAACGAACCTGAGCGTGACATTGCAGCACACCCATCATCCAAGATCTGTCCGCCTGTCTCGTGGCCAACGGAGGGTCGGGTTGCATTTCACAGCGTTTACGCTCAATACCGACCAGATCGGCCGTTTTGCCTCGAGAATGTGACTTTCAATATCAAGCCGGCACAGAAATTAGCAATTGTTGGAAGGACTGGTGCTGGCAAATCTTCTGTCGCTATGGCACTGGGCCGCTTCATGGACGCTGCGAGAGGATCAGTCCTCATTGATGGTATTGACATTGCACAAGTCGAATTGAAGAACCTTCGACAACACATAGGGGTCATTCCGCAGCAAGCCGATTTGTTCAAGGGGACGCTGAGGTTCAACCTCGATCCCGTAGGCGAACACGATGATGCAACTTTGTATCAGGCCTTGCAGGAGTCGCATCTCTCCAAGCTTTTTGACGGCCAGCAAGACATTCTCGACACTCCTCTCGATCAAAACAGGTAAACTTTCAAATGACGCTATATTCTTGTGATAGCATGCTGATGGCTCTCTTCAGCATCTCATTCTCCGCGGGTCAACTACAGCTTCTCTCCGTCGCCCGTGCTTTGTTTCGCCGCACGAAGATTCTTATATTAGACGAGAGTACGTCGGAACATGTCTTTTAGACGAATATGAAAGTGAATTACTGACAATGTACCAGCCACGGCATCTTTGGATTCAGATACTGATCACCTGCTTCAGACACTGTTTCGTGAACGGTTCCGAGATCAAACACTGTTCACCATTACCCACCGTCTCGAATCAATTGTAAGTAAAGCCCTCTCCTACAATGATTACAAACCTCATGTGACTTTTAGCTTGATTACGATCGTGTTGCAGTACTTGAGAATGGAAGAATTGTCGAATTTGGAAGTCCGGGGTCGCTCTTCAGCTCCCCTGAATCCATATTTAGGCAGATGGTCGAGGATTCAAATCTTGCGCAGACTGCACGTGAATTATATAACGTGGGAGAGGCTACTGGCTACTAAATGAAGTGAATGATGGGTTCAGTCTGTAATTATTAATATATTCTTGATCATCTTCTCTCCAACCTTGCAGGGCCAATATAATGTGCTTATACGGCCTGTCCACGATTCTCCTCGTATAGAAGCACATGACCTAACACAACTTCCATCGAGAGCCTTTACTGTGGATGTCTCTTAATATCCCTTTCCTAGCATTATTTGGTATCAGCCCTCCGAGGCGGTAATACGAGTCAGCAATCACGTTGCCGTGAACGAGCACAGATAACTCACAACGAGCCGAGGTATAAAACTCGGATCTCTACCCCCCCTCGTATGTCTACTGTTGATCAGCGGCAAGCTGCAAATCACAAGAGTGCGCGTACGCAGTGGCTTTGGGTCGTTCGCAGTTCTGCATGCAGGCCCAATTAGTTTCCCGCCGCTAAGCGTTGCCTAATGGAGGCAGCGAGAGCGAGGACTCGTGATGTGGCCTGCGCCATGGGTCATGCGGTATCATTGCCATATTAGGATTACCCGCTGGTCCCAAATCCTTGTCAATGATTAAGCCATTGAGTGGCAACGAATGAGCAGGGCTTACGAAAGCCTGATATGAGATCCCAGCATTTGATCCTAAGTTTTCAACAGTAGGAAAGGAATTCTCTGAGCTTCAGGTGGACCTGCGCTGCAGAGGCATAAAACGTGGAATAGACAAAGGGGGAAGTGAACGGTTGAGACATCCTATCCCCAGGCGTATTCACCACAGAACGTAATCATATGCAAAGCTGGTTGTCAAAGTCGTATTGTTAACATCTCTTTTTCCTTTATGGTTCGCCATGAAGTTCTCTAAAGCCCATCCGTCTTTCCCCCCCTCTGAGCGAGGTATAGCCAACTTATCTCGCGGTCGACTGATCGATATGAATAAGGAACTGGAGGGTAGAACATACTACGACCCTATCTCCCACCCCGATGGCCTCATTGACATATCGGGAGCATCCAACGAGGGAATGCGAGATTATCTAGAGGATTACTGTGATAAGCATTGGAAGGATGCCCCAACCTCTAGCTTCCTGGAGTACGGGTCGGTAGCAGGACCTCCCGGTCAGTATCCTATCTTTGTATCACATGGGCCGTACCCTGGACTAATGCCGAAGGCCACCAGAGCTCCAAGATGCCGTTAGTGGTTTGGTCAACGACTGGTTTTCTCCGTCGGTTTCTATTGAGCCTGGCCAGATCCTCGTCACCAACGGCGTGTCGTCGCTCTTGGATGTTGTGGCCTTCAATATCGCCGAGGCTGGTGACGGAATCTTGATTCCTGTGCCCATGTATTCCATGTTTGAGCAGGATGTCTGCGCTCGGGCAGGCTTGACTATCCTACCTGTTCAAATGACACAGGCGGAAGATCAATTTGATTCTTCTCATAAAGATGTCTTTATCGCAGAAATGGAGAAGTGTCTGCAATCCGCACGCAAGAAGAAGATAAGGGTCAAGGCAGTACTCATCAGCAACCCAAGCAACCCCTTCGGGCGCTTCTACTCGCGTGACACTCTCATTGGAATAGCCCAGTTCTGCTGGAAACATGAACTGCATTTCGTCGCAGACGAGATCTACGCTCTGTCTGGTTTCGAATCTCAACAAGGCTTGCCAGGATTCACATCAGTGCTCAGTCTGCCTCATGACCCAAAGCGCGGATTATACCACCAGAACATTCATTCGCTGTACGGGGCTAGCAAAGACTGGTCAATGGGAGGTCTCCGGTTGGGATTTTTGATCACTCGAAACCGAGAAATATGGAATACCTGCAGACGCTTGGCGTAAGTATAAAACAAAAAAGGGTCTCGTGCTTGGTCCGTAATAACATCGACAGGCTCTTCACTTGGGTTTCTCCTTTTTCGACCTCGTTCTTTACAAAGTTCATTAACGATAAGGAAAACGTTGCAAAATACATCAGCTTGAACCGGTCTCGCCTGCGTGGCAAATACGAAGCCACGACAACGCTCCTACAGCAACACGGGATCCCATTCCATGCCGGAAATGGAGGACTTTTCATCTGGGTTGATCTTAGCGGTTGGCTTTGCTACTTTCCTGGCACCGATGACTAAACTAAGCCCGAAGTCACGCGCGAGACTCGCCTATGCAAGTACTTGATTGAGAAAGGCGTCTATATGAGTATGGGAGAGGTAAGCTTGATCCGCATTCATCACAGGTTGTCCTCACTTGATCGCACCTGGACTACTTCCTGACTTATCGATACGCTAGCTCTTGTTCTCGCCTGATCCAGGGCATTTCAGGTTCGTCTACACGAGCCCTGGGGATGAGGCACTGGTGGCCGTAAGAAGAATCAGTGACGCATGTTCCGAATTGTCCAAAGGGGGAAAAGTCACATCAGGGACGCTTGACATAGAAATTTCTAGCCTGATCACGGTTGAATGGGGGAAATTGGAAGCCCAGGAGAAGTATCGGGGTGGAAACTGGCGAACGTGGAAGAGATTTCTATGCATGTAATGGGCTTTACTTGTTTCCTCATTAGTCCAAGTTCCGGCAGGGTTGACATCTATCTAGTGATTCCTTATCTTGAATCTAGGTCTCAAATTACACCCACACTCGTGAGTTTGTTGTTGACGAAAGATAACGTCGAACCCATAATAGAACGATGTTGTTGCGAAACTGGGTGAGCTAGGGTACTATCAACTCGAGATGTTCGCATGCATGAGCCAGCAGCTGAATTTTCCTAGTTAGGAAAACGATAGCAGTGACGGACACCGATTCAAGGGTCCCGCTGATAAGAAAAGTGCGGGGGAGGACAAGGGTAGAGATGAGGGAGCTAGGCGGTGGCTAACGATGGTTCATCTAGTCTTGATAGGTTTAGAGCAACCAAGGACGAAACTACAATAAGATAGTCTTCTCTAGCCTGATAATTGTTTCTTCATCTCTATGTTTTCATATTTCATCTTTTCAACTCAACCAAGCCATGGACGAGGAAAAGAAAACCACCACTACCAACACTCATGATGCGGAGGACATCAGTGAGCCAACTGTAAAGTCTTCATTCTCTCTTGAGCCAGTGCTCGAGCTAACCTTGTGGCAGTCTATACTGAGAGACCTTATTCACAGTCAATCTGTCGAGGCTTACACCAAGTATGGGTTATCGCAAGGAGACATCGACAAGTCCATGGAGCCAGCACTCGGCCTCACGCTGGAGGGGTCTTTGGTGATTCTGAACCACTTCCTCGCGGAACACGGGTAAGGCTCCTATTGTGAATCCTCTTGATCTCGTCTCATATTATACATAGTGAGGACATGTTAATCTCGCACACCTGTGTCGTGAGCGTCCAGGAGCTCATCGGAGCCCTGGCAACTCGCGAGGAGAAGCCTGCTCCCGAATTGGAGGCGGAAGCTCGCATCGTCGCCGCCGTCTTTGACGGAGATTCCGTGTACCCTGAAATCAGAGCCACTTTCCCCAACACGGACGACTCTGGCATTCCCTGCGGAACGATCCGCGCGTGGGCGATCGGCCTCTTTTGGTCCGTTGGACTGGCTGCTCTGAACCAGTTCTTTGCTCCTCGGAACCCCTCCATCACTGTCACAGCCTACGTTGCCCAGCTGTTTGCCTACTACATGGGTACCTTCTGCGAAAGGGTGTTGCCTTCACGCATGTTCTTGCAAGGTACTCGGTTTGCGTTCAGTCTTAATCCTGGCCCCTTCTCTTTGAAGGAGCACATGCTGATCGTAAGCAACTCACCAGACCCTTATATCATCTATGTTTCTATGCTAACTAAACATCCCATAGACTATCATGACCAACGTGACAAACAGTGAGCAAACCATGACGACGAAGTCAGCTCATGCTAATGGTAGCTTTTAGCCATTTACTCTTACACTTCGTTCATATTTGTGCAGCAATTGGATGTCTATCTGGGTCTGGACTGGGCTGGGCAATACGTATGTTCACAATGAACGTCGGCTCTCACATCACCGTGCTGACAATACCTAAAAGGGATACCAAATCTGCATGATGCTATTCCTCATGCTTTTCGGCTTCTGTCTGGCGGGCACGATGCGAAGATTCGTCGTCTATCCTCCCCACATGGTCTTCTACTACGTGCTCAGCCAAGCCGCCCTGAACCAGGCCCTCCACAGCAGAACCGAGGACAGCTCGGCAACCTGGAAAATCTCCCGTGCCAAGTTTTTCTTTCTCGCGTTTGGAGCCATGTTCATGTGAGTAAACAACTCTTGCGGTGGGCTCCCAAATTGACAATATGTGTTTCCAAGATACTACTGGCTTCCGGGAGTCATTTTCCCTACGTTGACCTATTTCAACTGGATGACTTGGATACGACCAGAAAGTGCTGTTCTTTCCATCATCACCGGGTCGTACTATTTCAATCTCGGCCTAAATCCCACTGTGAATACGTTTGACTGGAACTGGTTTTCATCTATCGTGAATCCCCTAATTATCCCCTTTTTCGTCGTGTTCCAAATCCTAATAGGTCTCGTCCTCTGGGCCGTCTGCGTCATCATACCTGTTTTCTTCAAGAACATTTGGTACACTGCGTATCTTCCCATCAACTCGTGGTACGTGTATGACAACACCGGGCAAGAATATGACACCTCGAGAATCATCACCAGCGACTTGACCCTCAACCAAACAGCCTACGAACAATACTCGCCATTGTTCCTCTCTGCCGCATATTCTTTGCGCTATGTCATGCTTCTTGCGGTTCGAACTGTCCCCAACCCACTTGAGGATCCTATTCTAACTATCATGTTAGGTTCTCACTGGCTCCATCAGTTTCTGTGCACTCTGGCATGGCAAAACTATCTGGCGTACTCTCAAGTTGATCCGGAACCGCCAAAGCTCTTACAGTGGGTTCACTGACTATCACTCGAGGGTCATGTCACAGTACCCGGAAGTCCCCGAGGTTCGTGAAAGTGTTGTTCGTGATTTGCGTTGACTAAAAGTCCTGCAGACGTACTACGCCATTATTGGGGTCTTATCAGCTGGTTTCGGCTTTGTCGCCATCTACGCATGGCCCACGATGACTCCGGGATGTAAGTGCTCCCTTACGTATGGTTTATTTCAAAACCGAGATGATTCTAATGTTTCTATCAGGGGTGATTCCAGTCACGCTCTTGCTTTCCGCGCTGCTTGTGGTTCCTATTGGAGTCATCGCGGCAATTTCCTCTTATATGCCAACCTTGGAGATCTTGTTCGAGATTGTAGGCATCTATGGCTTGCGACAAATCGTTATTGCGATCTTTGGCATCTGACACCTCATAGGTTGGTGGTTACGTTTGCAAAAACAACCCATCCGCGTTCCTCATCTTCCACTTCGTTGGAATTGCCGTCACGAGCCAAACAATATCATTTGTACAAGATATGAAACTTGGTCACTACGCAAAAGTCCCTCCCCGGCAAATGTTCGCGGCTCAGATAGTCGCCACTGTGGTCTCCTGCTTCGTCATTGTCAGTATCGTCCAATTCCAGCTGAACATTGATGGAGTATGCAACACTCAAGTTCAATTACGTTGGATTTGCGGCTCCGCTTCAACTTCGTTTGCGTCAGCCATCGCCTGGGGCTTGGTCGGTCCTCGTCGTCTTTACACTGTGAGTCCTCCGCTGTCCCAGATACTTCACTTGTGCCTCAATTAATGATACCGGCTATAAGCATGTTGGCGCCATGTATTGGAAAGTTATGTTTGGACTACTAGCCGGTGCTGTTTGGCCGGTCCCTTGGTATTATGCCAAGAAACGGTGGCCTGGTAGCTCTTTACGATATGCTCATCCGGTCGTACTGAGTAAGTCAATTCTATACGTTCACAACCTATCCCTAGGACTCTGGGTACTCTGAGGGTGATGCCTTCAATTGCAAAGCACTAATCACTCTACCTAGTGCTCGGCGGAATTCTCTGGGCTCCGATGAACTTTTCCATGTTCTGGCAGGCGTTGCCTGTTGCCTGGGTATTCGGAGTTTGGATCAAGAAGTGCTGGCCAGATTGGTGGAATAAGTATGTGTTCATTCTTGGTTCGGCTTTGACGACTGGCGTCGCCGTGGCGACTTTGATCCAGTTCTTTGCCATCACAAATGCGAATGTCACGGTACGTCCAGCCTCTCATGTTCGCAAGTCTCTCATTTCTTACTGGGCAATACAGGTCCCTTCTTGGTGGGGAACGACTCAGTATGCGACTACCTGCGATTTTCAAGACTGTCGATACAAATCTGTGGCTGAGGGTGAAACGTTTGGACCAAAGGAGTGGCACTAATCTCAGCAGCAAAAGCTATCTGATCCATGACCTTTCGGCCAAAGTATCGAGTGAACAATCCTATTGCACCATCAAGCGAGCATATATAGTTAGTTCTATCAGGTCACGCACAAGTACCCGAAATGAAAGGGCCAAGTGTTGTGATGGCCGACGTGCATGCGTGTATTTCAATACACATCAAGGAACATAAACTTCTAGATCCAGTTCATCCGATGATTTCAAATTGCGACCAGTATGAAAGACCTCCGAGCTCGTTAATTGAAATGTCGCCTGGTCACCCAGTTGGTTTGTTAAATGGTTCCCACTCTTTTGCAAGTTGTAGTGAGGATGAAAAGAACAAAAATGACAACTGCGCCTATATCAGAGGTTAAAGAGAATTAATGCTTGATATTAAACTACATAACATAGAAGCCAATAATAGCAGACAGGGGAAAATCGTCGGACGAAACAAAACCCCTGCCGACTATAAGCAATAGAAGATGTTGATTAAACCATGTCCCATTGGAAAGCAATCCAAGATTTGCCAAACGTCAACTCCAATCCAAAACCAGAAGAAACCTCGGCTACACTTGTAGCATCCTCGTTGCAGTGCCTACCACAAAGAAAACGAGAGCCCGAACCCCTCCTCATTAGCCTACGTCACGTTAGCCCATTATTCCTAAAAATCGGGTGGTGGCTGCTTCATCATGACTGGGCCATCATCATTGTCATCCCAACTCTTCTGCCACTCATTGGAGGGCACCCAAGCCCTCTGACGAGCGCGAATCAGGGAAGTAATATCGACCCTAGCCGGACCAGCAGATATATCCTGGACATGGCTCACCTTGATAGTGGCACCCTTGCCGTTGAGGGTATCGTAGAGTGAAGCCTTCCTTGGCAGTCGGTGAACAAGAGTGGAAGCTTCGGGCTGGAAGCCCAATTTGTTGGAGACTTTCTGGCTGGCGGCATCGATAAGACGGGGTAGATATGTCTTGGCAGCATTCGTGGCAGTATCGAGTGCAAGGGGCCCTAACTTCTGAACACTGTCCTTGATGAAATCGAAGATGCCTTCGGCCTCACCCGTCTCCTGATTGGCAGGCTTCAGCTGGGCTAGCTTGTGAGGAGGAAGAGTCATCAAGGCCTGAAGAGCAGTATCGGCCAGCACAGCACGCTTGAGTAGGATCTTGGTGGCTTCCTCGTTTGTGTTGGAAGGATCGGATACAGTGGACTCGGCCCCCAAAGCCCCTTTGATTACTCCTCCTAGACCTGACAGAGCAGCTGAGGCGGCTTGGGAGGCAATAGGCTTGGCAACAGAGACTGCGGTCTTGAGCACAGGGCCAAGCCAGTCGAACATGCCCTCTTCGCCAGCAACTTGTCGAGTTGGTCCCATGAGACCCTGGATGAAGGCAGCTTCCTCGCCGGCACTCTCTGGAAGGTCGATTCTCAGACCACGACGGGGGAGATCACGAGTGCGCTCTTGTCCGCGATGACCACGGCTACTATCAAGGCGTTGAGTAGCAATTTCCTGACCGCACCTAGCCACAATGGGAGTGACCACAGGCACGAGATGATCGATCTTTGGTGCGCTGACCCGCCAAATGCGCTCCATCTTGTTGACCACCTCTGTCAGTCCTTCAGTATGCTCCGAGGCAAGGACTGCTTGAAGGGCAGCTTCAGCAAGTATGGCACGCTCGGCAGTACCCTCGGTCTTGATGTTGGGGTTCTCAGATATTTCACTCTCAGCAAGCGACCCCAGCAACCCTCCAACCGCCGGACCGAGGACACCACCAACAGGACCTAGAAGAGGAGATGCAAGAGGAACGAGCTTAGATCCAACATTTGCGACAGCTTTAAAGATGTCTAAGAAGCCCTCCTGGTCAGACTCTGTGAGCTGTGCTGTTTTCAAGGAGCCGTTTCCGTTCAGGCTGCTGTGTCCATTGACGCCGTTCTGCATGCTCAGGTTAGTAGTTTTACCCATGAAGAGAGAGTACATACCGTAGGATTAGCAGGAGTGTTGTTTGCAATGCGTTGGCTACCGTTAGCCAGAGCTTGAGTATCGACAATATGGACCTCGCCATAGTTCCCGAAGGTGGAAGGGAGGCTAAACAAGCGGACAAAGGCCTCGTAATTGTTGCCATAAGCGTTTCCAATCGAATTGCCCGAGTTACACTCATCACCACCGCCACCATAACAGTGAGTTCCGATTGAGATAAGTTGTCCATTAGCCTTGCGTAAAATGGGGGCGCCAGACTGTCCTGATTAACAATTAGCACTCCACGTATTTCGTCTAATAATGTTTAATTAAGAACTTTACCTCCAAAAGTAGAGATCGAATACTCAACCATATGACGAGAACTTGCTTCGACATCGTAGTCGTTCTTGGCGTACTCCTCATACATCTGAGCACCTTTCTCGTCGTCACCGGTCTCCACATCCTTGAGGCTCTTATCACCAGGGTATCCAACAACACCCAGTAAGGTCTTGTAACCTGTCAGCGGGGTGGTTACGTAGTTGAAGGTCCGCAGGTTCCCGGTGAAAGCTCGATCGACCTGAATGAAAGCAACGTCACGCGTGCGGTTATTCGGACCCGAAATCCACTCCTCGGTGGTAATAACATTAATGCCATATCTGGCCTGAACCTGGGCAGTCTTGACGGAAGCTCGGCCGTTATAGCCGATGTAGCACTTGATTTGAGTGGCTGCTCCGAAGCGATGGCCCCAGTCGTAGACAACGTGACCAGCTGTGACAAGTAGATCTGGGCGGATAAGCCAACCGGTTCCCATCATCCACTGGCCCTTCTTCTTGTCGTCGAACCTGGCTTGGATCTTGACAATGGCTATGACAACAGTCAGTGATCTTATTGTGAATAATAGGCAGATGGAGAATGACGTACAGCGGTACTTTCCCCCTTCCTGGAGGTCACTGAAGTCGACCAGAGCACGCTGGTCTTCTCCAATGATGGACTCTGAGCCACCTTTGCTTCCATCATCAGGAATGACGGCAGATTCAGCGGGTTGGTTGGTAGTGGGAGGCAAGAGCTTCCACACTGCGGCACGACCTGGCTTTGGGGTGGTTGAAGACATTTTGATGTTGATGATATTGATTTAAAGACAGAAGTATTGTTTGAAGGTGATGTGGATATTGTTCTTTGTCGGAGGGAACGAAGCGGTCTTTTAATAGTCGGTTGAAAGAAGTAGTTTACTAAACTCCTGAAGTCTAGTTCCTTCAATGTACATCCAGTAAGACTCTTCTCGTCTGTATGATTTCCACACAAAGCGCTCCACAAACCATCCGGTCGTAATGGATCACATATCATTTGTTACTGGATATGTCATTTCAGCCAGCCTCAGTCAGGTCATCACATTTCTAAAGACCTGAAATCATCTGAGAAGTACGACCTGGGTTCTAATGTTTCAACTTGCGGCATCTAGACGGATCAAATTCACAGCTAGCCACGATAACTATGGCTAGATCTACAGAAAGGAATAATCACCAGGTACTTTGCTCTTGAGATTCTTGGAAAATCGAGGCCATGTCTGTAGTCTCCGCAGTGGAGAAAACCTTGCTTGGTTCAGCTTGTGAAGTATGTTGATGCACTTGATAATACATGTCTCAGCATAATACTCAGCTGTGTTCAGAACGCCCATACTAACCCTTATGATCAACCAATACTTCTTTTGTGTTTCATACACCCCGCCACAAACTTAAAACTGCCGCACCAGCTCCATAAACGGAAGGGCAGCCATGGCAGCCAAGCCAAAACAATATGGCTGTGACTATCTGCTAGCTCAATGATTAGGTTTGAATTTCATCACAAAAATGCTATCACATAGCATTCTGGAACCAACCAGGGCATAGGATCCTGGTATCGAAGACACTTTCTGCCTATTCTACTAGTTAGGTCCCAAAGTAGACAACTTCAGCTGGCCACTTGTTGGATTATGTTAATATTTGGCCTGAGGCTATGTGGCTCCGGTACCTCAGCTGAGTCTACCTATAGTAGAGTGAATAGAAAGTAGTCGTAACAGCGCTAGTGCGGGCCGTGTAGGTCAAAACCAACTTCAATAAGAATCTCATACTTTCTATGAGCTACTAACTTATGTTAGTTATCAGCTACAAAGCACAACCAACCCTTCTATCGTTCAGTGACGTTATATATGGAAGCGCAAGTTTGCGAAAGCAGAATAGTCTACAATGCTTTCAAACCATTGCTCCACCTTCAGCTTCGATCATTCTTAGCTTCCAGTCGAGACTCGGGAGTAGGTGCGGTATACAACCGAGAGAATGTGACAGAATATTGTTCTACCCCTGCCCCTTGCAGCTTCAACTAGCATAAGATCATGTTTGCCACTTCTTACAAAGTGATCTACGAGGAACAGGGTGCCCATGACATTTTCAGGCAGCCAGTTCTACAAGACACCTTTGCCAAAGACGGCAAAAGCTTCCTTGGACCGCCAATTATACGAGGGTTAACTTCTGGGATATTATCTCCTTCCAGCTTCTTCTCGAACCTCCATACCGTTTTCACATTCTTGGCCGCAAGCGATAGGCATGGACTGACGCAATATCGGGTCATCGAATCAACCTTTCTATGTAGAACTGATAATCTTACCAAGTATTTACATTTCTAAGCCACATGAGCTGACTTTTAACCCTTGTTTTACCCCCTTTTGCTGGAATTTGTGTTGAAATGTTTGCAGAATGGCGGGTACAGTTCTACAGGCCAAATGGAATTCGTTTTACTTGCTTCTAGTGGACGAGATCACCGATCTGCGTTTATGGTTTGAGTTCTTATGATCTTGCCTCCTCTGTCGGTACCTTTAGAGGTGTGAAAGCAAGCGTCATCGCTCGTTCCAAAATGGGCATGCGATGACTTTGGCACTTCTGATTTCTTGTCAAACTTTTAGCTTCCGTCCAGTTGCTCATCGAACCAATATTGTCTCATCAAGACCAGTCGAGTGGCACGGAATCAAGTTCCGATCTGCAGCCAGTGTCGAGAATTGTCATCTCCGATGTATTCAAGGGCAGCAAGAAGAAGTCTAATTCTCACAGAGTACTCCAACTATATCTCTCGAGACGTATCCAATACAACTACTTCAGCTTCTGCTAAGCCAACGCTTTCCACATAGAGCTTATCGCTAACAGATACCCCTTCAATAAAGGCGCCATCTCCCTCGTTAAGTTCAGTGTGCTCGGTGTTATTGACATGCAGCCTCACTTTTGCTTCACCGTTCTTCGTCATAGCCAAATGAACGTAGACTTTCCTCTCATCCTGCTTGGTCACCCTAGCGCCAACCTCCCATTCGAATCTGGTGTCTGGGGCGATGATGCCAGCTCCCATCACGAAGTCGGCATGAATGGGAATAGTCCCAGGTTCTGTTGGCTCTGAGGCTTCTTCTTGTTCTGGAGTCGCATTCGCACCAGCTTTCAGTGGACTGATCAACTTCAGAAACCTCTTTCTCTTCTCAACCTCATCGTAACTACGAGAGTGATATCGAGGAGTCAACCCTTTCTTCCAAGGAACAACCCATATCTGTAGTAAGTGGACCGTTTCAGATTCGTTCTCGTTCATTTCGGAGTGGGAAATTCCAGTTCCAGCTGTTGTGAACTGAAGATCATTGCGTCGTATGCGGTAAAACTTTTCTGATCGGTCGCCATATTGTCGGGCCTCCGTATCGGTGAGCATTGAATCTCGATGAGTTAATTCTCCCGATAGAACATAGGTGAAAATCTCGAAGTTCTTGTGGTGATGAGTTGGAAAGCCAGACTGTGGCTGGACGCGGTCTTCGCCCAAGGCCGTCAACGAACCAAAAGGGAAAAACCGCGCAGGGGTTTTATTGGCGGTGAAACCATGGTAACTGTCGAGCCAATCGAGTTCAATATGAACCCTCTGGTTAGACGGGTTAAGAGTGATTTCAGCTTGTATCTGGGGAACAAGTGTTTGAGAAGACATTTTAACTCTATTTCTTTAATAGCAAGTAATAGATAAGTTGATAATTAAGTGTAGTTGTAAATTAATACTTAAACTTGTTCTCTTATATCTTTAGAAAGTTTCAATTTCAAGGAAGATAATTATAATTTAAATAGAAATTATTCTTTATTGGTACTATTTTAACTTTACAATGCCGCGCGGGATTGCTTAAGTAGGCAGTTACAATAGTAATTAAACCGCACCCGCGCGGGATTACAATTATAATTGGACCTCACCCGCGCGGCTATTAGTAACTAATATTAAAAGGTTAGATCCTATAAGAGTACTATGCGAAAGCGCCGCATAAGCTTGAAGAAGCTATCCGCGGCTAGATCATCATCGTTGAAGCTGCCTTCTGCCCAACATTGCCGGCGCGCGCGTGCCTTAAAGTAAGGATCCCACTCCCTAATCTATAGCTATAGCTCTATTTGTAAAGACATGCGGAGATTCGTGAGCCGCCCACGCATAAACTAGCGCGATAGGTGCATAAGATAGGCCTGGTAGAGCACGCTCTGGTTCCAGCGGCCAGCCTGCGAAATCTGAGCAAACGTCGTGCCGTGGGTCTTTGCGTCTTGGGCGCCCAGCCTGCGGGGAGGTGCGTCTTCTTTGATGTGATAAGACCGGCAGCGCCGAAGATACGCCAGGTCTCTTGCAGCTGCGTCGGGGACGAGAGCTCCTACTCGCGGTCCCATCCGGCGAGGACTTTAATCAGGTACCAGTCCTTATGGCATCGGAAGGACGGGGCGGCTCGCTGACGACGTGCCAGCGTAAGAAGAAGAGTTATGCTAGGGCCCCTTGCCTTCAGAATAAGGGGTCTCTTTACCGGAGGGCGCCTATGAACTCCTTCCTCGTAGTCTTATTTAGATTACCGTCTAGGTGGATAGTTGAGTAGGGATAGGTCTGCAAGCTCTATCTTACGGGCTCTCCCCCCGTAGGAGGTAGTAGTGACCGAAAGGGGGTCAACTCGCGTACGGAGTTTTTGTGGCATATGCGCGGCCTTGCCTTTGCCCTTACCCCTACCCTGCCCTTTCCCCGTGCCCGTAGCTTCTTCTGCGGCGGCGGTGCGCGTCATAAGAGGATAACCTCTTTGAGCCATGCCGCTAGCTTGGCTGGCGTTGCGAGCTCGCCGTCGGGTCAGCTGTAGAGCGAGCCATCTGCTGCAGCCCGGGGCGTATGGTACCAGACTTGTGGGTATTCATCTGTTAGCTGCCTAGGCAGCCTCTAATTAGACAGGGGGGAGGGAAAAGGGGAGGGGGGGTTGGGACACGCCTTCCACTCTCGGCGCGACTCGATCTTGGGCGACTCGAGTCTCTACCCGAAGCCGAAAAGGCGGCTGCTGAAGATCACGTGTAGGCAATTCGTGTAGACCCTGAATATTTTGCCCAATATCTTCTCGAGGTCAAGGACCATCGCCAGGAGATGTTGAAAGACACCGAGAGGCACTCCCACCCCGTGACCACCAGGCTACGAGAGCATCTTTTCTGGTCGTGGATTATTGCTGGTATCGTGACGGATGCCTATCTCAACCTCCAGTCGCTCACCGAGCTTCACCGTCAGGTCCAAAATCTTCGAGTGCTACAGGAAAAGTACGAACCTCTTATTTCGCCAGCTAAATACGACAGCTTGCCAGAGGAATATCTTGTCCCCTTGATCCGGTTCAGATACTACCTAAACCAACTTGTAAAGGAGCCCTTGAAGCGGCTCGCTAATCCGGTGGCCGCATCGCCACCAATGCGCAAGTTTTTCGTTCGCAAACCCTCAGTTGATGGAAGCTTGTCCAAGGTGTTTGTAAAGAGACATCCTGCAGTGAAAATGAATGCAATGGAAGAACACTTGCTTTGGCTCTTGAGAACATTGTGGGAGGATGGCCATAACCTGTTCTTTGCCGGCCTTCCTATTAGTATGGACGAGTTGGAGCGCTTGCTGCAAACAAACCAGGATGCCGATTCCTTGATATCGGCCCATGTGTTGCAGCTTCTTAGCGACGTCTCCATTCTAGCAGAGTGTCAAAAACAACTCGACCTCTATCAGCCCTGGGCTCAGAGCTTCGACAATGCTACATGGGATCGGGATGAAGATTTCAAGACCGAGTATGCTAAGCGAACAACACCCTGGGCACAGCTGTCAACAGCCTTCAAGAAGCAAAGGATGGTTGGCATAGCCGGCTTTGGCATACCTTCACCGGGGAAGTTTACCTACCCCTTTGACAAACGCCGCACAAAGGAGAATGTCGAATCCCTACGACGAGCAGAGTCCAATCTGGATTTGCTTTGGGATAAAGTCGACGAAATGATGCGTGATGGCGTGCCGGATCTTTCCAAGACAGCTTCAGAGCGGCTGCTATCCCAGCGGATGCTGCGAAGGACTCCGGAGTGGGTAGAGCCTGCATCAACGAGCAACAAGGCCGAGACTGTCTCAGATCCTGAGCTATCGGCCTTGAATCGGCCTCTTTCTAATTTGTTCTTGGGGCACATAGACACCGATGTCCAGCGAATTTCTGGCACAGTCTCCCAGCTAAAGAACAAGATCAAGACGAAAGGCCTACCATCCACGACCTTGGACAGCACGGCTGCGAACGCTGAAGATCCCGAGTCCAATACTGCCGATCCTCAACCGACCTTCCAAGTTGACGCCCGAGCGCTCAAAGTCTTCCGGTCCCTATTCTTCAACCCAGAAGTCACATCGACGCCGGGCTCGGTCGCGTGGAACGACTTCCTCCACGCCTTGGTTTCCACCGGGTTCCAAGCAGAGAAGCTGTACGGCTCCGTGTGGCAGTTTACGCCAACTCGCCTGGATGTCGAGAGGGGCATCCACTTTCATGAACCTCACCCCAAAGGCAAGATTCCTTTTGAGATAGTCAGACGACATGGGCGAAGGCTGACGCGAGCCTATGGTTGGTACGGGGGGATGTTTATCTTGAAGTGAGTGTGTTAGTTTGGACTGTTTAGATTTTCAGGAGTGCCTTTGTGGACCAGGATATTGGGCTTTATTCTTGTTTTATCTGGTCTCGTCTTTGGGTATCTATGTTGGTATCTTGTCAGACTTTACGTAAAACCGTGGCAATTAAACTTGGAGTGGAAAGATTCGTGATTAGTTGCATGAAGGAAAAGTAATAGATGTTTTCAACGCCGCCTCCTAATAATTACATTCAGTCCCGAATCCTTTCCCGCAGAACCCTTATTTCTTCTCAAGTTCCGCTGTTCCCCCATACTCTCCCCCAAGACTCAAACAACACACGACATCTCGACCTCTTCACTTCTTCTTCGTCTCAGCAGCCGCGTTGCGCTTGGCCTCTTCTTCCTCCTTCCTCTTGGCGTCCTCCGCCGTGACGACCACAAAGGGGGTCCCGAAGCGGCAGCCGCAGTGGAGGCAGACGGTCGAGGAGACGGGGTTCGCGTCCCTGCTGCGGCACATTGGATTGGGGCACGTCCAACCCTGGGCGTCTGACATGACTGCAGTGTTTCAAAGAATCAGGGATGTCTGGGGAGAATCTCGCTTCGTGTCTGTTGGGGTTGTTTCAGGAGTGGTCTGTTGACGGTGGTGTTGCGGTGCTTTTGATGAGTGAACGCAGTGAGTTTGTGGATGAGTTGGCTCAGGAGCGAGAAAGTGCAGATACCTGCTCGCGCTTCAAATGTCCCAAGGTTTGGTGTGGTTCAAGAAATAAAACCTTATTCGATCCAATGTTTTGAAGAAGGAGACAGTTGGGGTTGAGTAGAAGGAGAGGTTTTGCAGCGTGCTTTCCATCGTGTTTGCAACTCCGTCGGTGAGCATTTCCTCATTGGAAATCGTGGATGGTAGGACTCAAGGAACGAGAATGAGGTACTGTTAAGAAGTTGAGCAAGAAGATAGTCTCTTCAGTTGAGTAATGTCTACCGTTCACTTTATAAGATTTGAAAGGGGTCTTGTGATTGTTCAGTCACTCAAACGAAGATAAAGGCCAACAGATCCCGAGTTTGAACATTCTATTCGAGTAAATGAACAAATGCCAATCTACACATGTGTGGATAAAAAAGCTCATCGGCAAATTGACGTACGAAATCAAGTGCATAGCCCTCGGGATAAATGCTCGAGGTATCTGTGACAGCACGCGGTGTGCTCAACATTTCTACAACCCGCTCATCTCTTTTAACCGTAAGACATTAAATGCTAAACAATTACAGGCGCTGGATTGTGGCTTTGATCATTACTTGGATTAACTGAACATTCTGTCGCCTGTCCCAATGATTGCCCGCCATGTTCTCATGAATACGTAATTATTATACATGCTATGCAATTTTTCTTCTTCTACAAAACATTATGGCTTTCAAATCTGCCGTTTGAATGGATGCGCCTCCGTGTTAAAAACATAGTCGTCCAAGCTGACAAGATCTGGCTCGCTGAATACCAGATAAAAGTACTTCAGCGTCTCGCCCATCCAGAATGACTCCATCGAGTCCACCTCACGAGGCTTCTCGTCAGCGTTCGTGATATCCCACAAGGCCGTGTAGGCCAGATCCGTCCTGGTGGCATTTTCGATGGATTGGAACATGTCCCATGCCGACTCGAGGAGGTCTTCCCGGCCAGTGACGCGGTATAGGATGAAGACGCTCTCGATGGCTTCGGGGCGGAGAATGTACCGCCTGTCGGGGATGTCGACGAAGCCCTTGGGTAGGTGCTTCTCTGCAATGACGGCGTCGGCAACGGCTTCGTTGTGGCGTTCGATGACGGCCTGCTTCCATCGGTTTTCATCCCACGTACACGATTCCTTTTCACAGGGCAACATGTAAAAGGTTTCAGGCATGATACCATGCGGAAACGCCTTGTAAGTGTATACGTAGCCATTAGTAAGCTTTTCCGCGGCCTCCAGGTCCTGAGGTCGATTGAACAGCCTACCGCCCAAGGCCATGGCACCACCCAAGAAACACACGAGATGCTGGCCCTGAGGGTCGAGCTTGATGGTGGCATTCGACTGTCTCCCACTGGTCTGCACCGTCCCGGAGATCAAAATGTCCTCGTTTGTGGGCGTCATTGGTCGGAACAGGCTGTGCTGGAGGGACGTGTTCATTGCCTTCTCGTACATGTTTTGGTAGACGGGCAATTGACCACCCAGCAGGGCGGCCATCTTGGGGAGATACTCATAAGCGGAATCAGCCATTGCGCCCAGAGTGAATGTCGTTCCCGCATCAAAAACCTCTTCCTTTGCGTTCACGGTGAGGGGCCAGAGACCGGGCAGCTCCGTGGTGTCCTGCTGCTTGGCCATCAGGTCTGCGATGCGTTGCACCGCATCAAACCATTTCGGGTTCCCAGTCAACTGCGACAATCGAGTGAATTCCAGCGACATGCTTCCTATTTCCGCCAGTAAAACAGTAGTTGCAGCCTCTTGCTTTTCGTGGTGAACAGCTGCATGGATGTCCCAGCGAGTAATGGGCATCCGATTGGGCGTGTCGTAGGCCTTGTACAACATTTCACCCACCTGGGCCGCTTTGCGTAGCAGTCGGGCGTCACCGCTCAGGTCAAAGGCGGAGAGAAAGGCACCCAGGTAGCGGATGGCTGTTTCAAATGTGTTGATTTGCTGCATTTCCGTCTTGGTGAAGTCGATGGATTCAGCTGCCACGACGGCCTCATAAAACTCTGTCTTCAAGTCCATGATCCAGAGCGTGTCGAGAGCGTCGACAAGAGTAGCGGCCCAGCCACCGAACGGGTTGCGCATGCCACCAGAAACGGGCGACAGCTCGTCAGCCATCCAGGCATGCTCGCGATAGGCCTTCCAGCTTCTGAGAAACGCTTCCTTGACGGCATCTTGTCGCTGTTCACGCTTCACACGCGCGCCTGCTGACTCTCGGCTGAACGCTTTCTGGACAGCGGGAAAGATCTGGGGGGTGCCAGTTGGAAGCGTCTGGGCCGTCTGCACGGGGTAATCGGTGGCAATAGTCCGCCAAAGATAATAGTCATCGGCACTGGGCCGCCAAGCTGAGACTTCGATGGGTACGGGCTTGTACTGCTCCAAGACAATGGCGGGCCGACTTGATGTCCACATGTAAATCAGCGTAAAGGCCATCAAGGCGCCCAGCCAAACAAAGGTCCTGCTGCGGGGAAGCATGATGACGAGAAGCGACGCAGGAATGAAGACGAGAAAGGAGAGGAAAGGAGAGACAAGGATGAGGAGAAGTGAAACCAAGAAAAGAGAAATGATGTTTGGACGTGAAAAATTACCTTTGGGCGCCACCTCGAAGGATCATTGGTCCCCTTACAGAGCATAATCCCCGTTTCCCGTGGAACATTGTTATTGGAGCATCCTCTGCGAAGCCCTGCAACGCCCTGCAACGCCCTGCACCGCCTTGCCATTGCCCTGCCATTCCCTGCCACTGCCTGCCGTTCCCCTGCAACCGTCAGCGGAGAAGCTGCCAATCCGGCCCCTGAGAGGCTGGAATCTTGCCTGCTCGACCCCTGAATTTTCTTTTCCCCAATAAGCTTGTAATCAACCTATGGATCTCTCTCGGCCCTCTCCGTTTGCGGTGCTGGCAATTCAGCCCTGGCGACCTTGATCTTGGCCCTGCCGACGTTCCGATGCGAGTTGAGCAGAGAAAATGAGCCCGAGCTAAGCGATTTAATCCGGCACATCGCTGTGGATAGCTACCTACCTACAGTAGATTGAACGACCGATTGGACCTGAGACGAGGCATAGATGGGCATATTAGAGATACCTGAGGCAGTGTCCCAGCTTTATTTGGCCATTTGGGTATTACTCCGTAGAGCTGTGACGGTTTGCCGTATATTCTGAAACCCGACTGCCACCGCAACCTACCCTTGTCGTCGGAGGCGATGCCACTCTGCATGAGCTGAATCGCATTTCGTGCCGAGCCTTTCCGCTTGATCCCGTACCACTAAAAGCGATGCCAACTTGTGCACTATTTGTATTTCCAACTACAGTTATCGGCCTTCCAGCCCAGTCATTCACAGTACGAATCGTTTCGCGTCTGGATTCGTACTCAGGTTGGAAATGAGTGACTGGGATAAATGCTCCATCTTGAGCAGACCGGATTGATGCCTGGAGGTAGTATTAATACTCAAAGGCGCCTCAACACGCTCTGGCCATGAAAAATAATGATGGCATTACACGACACCGTGTCCCCCAAGGCAATGCCCATCGTCATAGAATCCACGTTTCAACATTCTTTCGCTCAGAGCTACACCAATATGGGGAGATCTGCATCAAAATGTGGCCCAGGCCATTTCCAGCATCAACCAGCCACAATTGCGCCGCCCAAAAGGGGCCTGGCCTTCATTTTGCCTATTCATCGAGCTCGCCCAAAAAGCAGCAACTAATAGAAACACCGTGAGAGCCTTGAACAACGATAGCAGTTAGAAACTATATTTGCCAATAGCTGCGATGGCTTGAACAGTCTTTGGTCAATACACGAAGATTCACATTAAACCTGGAACTTGGCACAGCTTATGTATATTTAATAATGCTCTTTTTATAACGTATCTACTCATCATGAATGAATCACTTACGGAATCTCCTGTTTACCTGCGACAACATAGTATAATGAACTTTCTATAAATACATCTCCGGAGAGGATATTTCTGGCACGAATCCGCATTTAGTCGATACCCATCCCGGGCGTTTCCGCTCACGCTTTCTTGACAGTGTTTTGTTCGCTGTCACTTATTATGTGAGTCAAATGTCTCGGAGCCTCATCATACCTCGTGCAATGCGCCAAATTTGTTTACGCGCCATAGGCTATCGGCCGTTTACAAGTCTCAAAAATCACAACAGTAGAGGGTAGCGCTGGGGAAGGCCAAGCAAGACCTTATGAAAACGATGGACAAGTCGTCAATCTCTCTCTTATAAGTGCTATACGCAGTATATATTTACGAGGGATACCGAAGTTCTAAGGAAAGGCTTTAAGCCTATTTTGTTGCAAGAATTGGACACTTGCGAACCTGTTCATAATACGTAATGTCTGTAGTCATGTCCAGTCGTGGCTAAGCTACAATTTCACCTCGAAAACAAGAGATTTTAATAGTATCTACGGGAAATTCATTGCTATTAGTGGTAAATCCAGGTTTACCATTATCATGCTATGCGGGCGATCATTTGAGGGTTTTGACGCAAAGCTAGCCTATAGGCCCAGATCACCAAAGTATAGAGGAACGCAGCCAGACAGCAGTTGGTATTCTGGTCATTTTAATTCACAAAGTTCGATAGAATGTGTCGCTTGAATGCATGTGTTGTTCTTTGTTTGCAAGTACCTTGGTGACATAAAAGCCATCATCTACGGTCCGGTCCACGTATAGCTGACCAGTCACAACAAGGAGTTAGGGACCTGAATCGCGAGCTTACCATTGGAGCACTCGCCAATCACATCACAGAGTACGCGAAGTAGCAAATCGGAACTGACGATAGAGTGGGTTTTTTGACTAGTCGTCGTCGATCGTCATGCATACATTTTTACACAGCTTTCCCAGGCCAGTCACTTCATACATGCATTATTTTCTTTTGACAGTGACAACCATTCTTACACGCTCTGTGGTTCATTCATCTTGTCCTGCAACCACTTTAGCCAGATCCTTGGCCTGAGAAAATGAGCGCGAGTGTTCATGCTGTGGCAGCAAACCAATGTCACCACCTACACGTGTGCCGAAGCTCCTACAGGGTTCCAAGGGTGGGAAATCCAGAAAGAGGAGTGGATGTCGTACTTGCAAGTGAGTCCAATCATTGACTGCACTGACTATCTCCCCGCTGGCTCTTACTAAATACCATATGCTTAGGATTCGGAGGGTGAAATGTGACGAGTCGAGACCTGCATGCCACAACTGTACGTCCACCGGACGAACGTGCGAAGGCTACGGCATCTGGAGCGGTCGCGGAACCACTCAAGCAGCTCGTCCAGTTAAAAATCTCATGCTTCAGCCAGTTCTACTACCTGCATCCATCTGCTCTTCTCTGAGTGGGGAAGACCAAGCATGTTTTGCATGGTTCTGCCACCGCAGCGTCAGAAAACTGCCCGGCGTCTTCCGCTGCATCTTTTGGGATGATCTGGTCCTTCGCATCTGTCAACATGAGCCATCCGTCCTACACGCTGCAATCGCCCTCGGATCTGCACACAAAATGCAAGGCCGTCAGTGTTCTTCAATACCAGACTCTTGCATTCCCGATGCATCCGAGGAGCTCACACTTAAGCACTACAATCTTGCTATTCGTCACCTTCAACCGCACTTTTTGACCAAGGATAAAACCTCGTTACGTATAGCGCTTCTTAATTGCCTCTTGTTCATATGCATCGAGTTTCTCCTCGGTCACTACAAAACGGGGGAACGACACTTAGCAAACGGCATGAAGCTCATCGGTGGCCTGGTTGCATCCAAAGATTCCTCAATCGATATGGAGGCCCCTCGAGATGACATTGATCTCGGCCTACTGGAGATGCTCGCAAACATGAACCTCCATTCAACCATGTCTGGTAGAGGTACACCGATACCATACAGGACACTGCAGAGCTTCGATATATACCCCATCCCTGCTATGTTTGAGTCTATAAGTCAGGCGAGAAAACGATTGGACTGGCTGATGAGCAACTGCATTAAATTGGCAAAGAGGTGGCGGGTCATGGCTGACTCCGGTACTCTACAGCCTTCTGAAGAACTAATCAGCTATCAGAAGCGCATCCAAGCCCAACTTGTGTCTTGGGACAGGGTTTACAAGGTGTCTAGAGTCTCCCTTGTAGCGCAAATGGGCTTCAGCGGTCCGATTTGCTACCTCATCCTGCGTCTCTTCTACCTCTTGACACACATCATGGCCAGCACTTGTCTCTATTCACGGAACGAAATGGCTTTTGATGCGCATACAGATGACTTTGTGTCCATCATCAACCACTCCATCTCCTTTCACCAGACAGTCGCCACGACCGACTTTACCAATACGCACATGGAACATCTCGACGAAGGCGTCCCCTTCACTACGGACAGGGGCTGGATCATACCGCTGTACTTTACAGCAATCAAATGCCGAGTGTCGCGCGTTCGGTTTCACGCCATCAAGCTGCTTACTGCAACACTGAGCAGGGAAGGCGTGTGGGATGCGAAAGTAGCAGCGGCCGTCACAGACGAAGTGTGGAGGTTGGAAGAGGGCATGTCGTCGCAGATCTTTTCTCCGGGGTCGGATTTTACGCCCATGGCCTTTATTACAAATTCCAATTTAGAGGTCTCTAAGATTCCGGAAGATCGGAGGATAAGTAACATCCGAGTTGTGCCGCCAAACAGCAGCGGTGATAAGATTCTCATTGTATGTCAGCGTGGACATGGAGAGGCAAGGGAAATATTTGCCAGAGAGTATGACTCTTTGATCGGCAGATGGAATAGTATCGGGCTGGATGATACCAGACTGTCTGAGGTTTGAGGGTTGAGATGTTTAAATATCTTTTGACTCTCGGCTTGTATAAATTACTACCGAAACCCATGCTATCGTATATGTAGCCCATCAATCATCGTGTACGTCTTCCCTTAGACATCAGCTCTTCCCTTACTCTGGTAAGCAAGGGTTCATTTGCTGCTATACGGGGTATCGCTCGACGACGAGTACCCGGTTGTCGTAGTACCACCGTCGATGGCAACAATAGACCCCGTCATAAAGGCACTTCGCTCCGACAGCAAAAAGCACACAAGCTCAGCCACCTCCACGGGCTTGCCACATCGCCCCGTCGGCTGCATCGCGCGGGCAAGTTCATCCATGCTCACGCCCAAGGCTGCCGTCATGGGTGTCTCAATGTTGCCCGGCGCCACCGCGTTGACGCGTATCCCCCGCGAGGCGAACTCGAGGGCTGCCGTCTTTGTCAGGCCGTTTATGGCATGTTTCGACGCCACGTAGGCTGCGCATCCCGCCGTGGCCACGGTGCCGGCGTCGGAGGAGAGGTTGACGATGGAACCGCGGATGCCTAAGCGCTGGAAGGCTCTGACTTCCTGCTGGACGCAGTGGAAGACGCCGTTGAGGTTGACGTTGATGACGCGCACCCAAACAGAGGGGTCGAAAACATCAATGCTGCCTCCCGGCGGAAGGATGCCCGCGGCATTGACGCAGAGATCCAAACGCCCAAGCTTATCGATGAGTTGATTGAAAGCGCTTTCTACTTCTTGGGGACGAGTGACATCACACCGAATAGCGATGGCAGTTCCACCAAAGTCGCTGGTGATGCTCGCTGTTTGCTCGATGCCGTCGTTGATATCCAAGAGTGCGACTGTAGCCCCTCGGGAGGCGAGCATGCGGGCGCAGGCGTAGCCGATTCCGCTGGTGCCTCCAGTGACGAGTGCGACCTTGCCCTTGAAATCTGTGTGCATGATGGACTGTCAATGAGATTCTGCGTTAGGTGGGAGTAAAATGAGACATTTGGGTCTGGAATGGAGGCGGCAAATGAAGTAAATAGATGGATTCTACTATGTGGTTAAGTACGGCTCAACCATGCCATCACCTTGGCCAACACAACTGCGGCGATGTAGGATGTCTTACTCAACGCAAGGCCGATGCCTGATTTGGTCAAAGTGCGAGGGACTCATGTTGGTGCAGAACCAAGATACTCCTAACCATAACTGTGGAATCATATAAGCCGTCAGGAGCCGGAACACAAACAGAGAAACCGATGTGAAGGATTGCGGACGATGATGGACTGCGAGTTATGGGTCGGGATGACATACCATGTAAGGCTCGCGGGGAAGCTTGAAAGAGTAGTGGAGGCCCTGTAAGAATTGCGGAGGGATCAATCGAAAGAGGAAACAAATTCGTCACTTTCGATAACCGGTACCTCACTGCGAGAATGGGTAACTTGCACTCAGACTAGCTAGATCAAGACGAAGTGCGATCAAGACATGCCTCCCCGACGACGTGAGCAATGGTACCGTACCAGCAACTGCACATCTCTACTTGACAGCAAGTCAAAGCAAGATCCATGCAGCTTTCTTCCATTGTACCAAGCCCCACGACCAAGTTCTAGGGATCGCGATGGGTTGAGACTTGCTTATCGAGGCTCTCTTCTCTTATCCTATGCATCTCCACCAACTGGATGGATCCTTCAGGCAAGCACTTTGGCAGAGTGTTTCTCGCCGGTGCTCATGACTTCCACGCGTTGGCCAGCTCTCAACCCGTTGATGGCTTTACATTCTGCGTGCTCGGACTCTATCTACGCGTTCTGGTCTTGTCTGGCTCCCACAGATGAGCAGTCACTGTCAAACTCATGCGTCATCAACACCTTCAAGTAATTGCCGTTCAGCGGGGGAAAACATCCAGTAGCCAGCATCCCTACGACCGTTTGCCCACTTATTGTCCAATTTGGCCACTTGGACTCGTGTTCCGACTTAAACTCACATATTGGAGCTTATACATGAGGTTTGGCGGCTGCGAGATAATACGAGGATGGTTTGGCTTGAGGTTATGTTGAATCAAGGTCCACCATTAGCGATTGGATAGGCATTTGTATCGAGTCTAGCTGAATTTGTAGCATCTTCAAATAACACAGTAGAAGTGCCAAGTAAAAAGGCTGGTCACAACCAAATGACGGTTGTTCGTTTCTTTCTGCCACCCTGTCAGGCTCAGAGCCCAGCTTCCAAGTTGACATGAACCGCCTTGGACTGAGTATACGCATCCAACGCATACTGTCCCAGCTCACGACCGATGCCCGACGACTTGTAACCCCCAAAGGGTATTCCAAAATGGGAGTCACCTGAAGAGTTGATCCAGACCATGCCCGCCTGCAGCTTTCGTGCCACGATGTGCGCCTTGGAGATCTTTTCCGTGAAAAGAGCTGCTGCAAGGCCGTATGATGTATCGTTGGCCTTGCTGATGGCTTCCTCGACGGTGCTGAACTTGGAAATGACGACAACAGGACCAAAGATCTCTTCTCGCACAATCTTCATGTCTTCATGTGTCTAGACATAAAATTAGTATATAATGATGTCAAGGATCAGCATCTTCTTACATCTGCAAAGACTGTAGGTTTGATAAAGTATCCGGCATCTCCATGTCGAGTGCCTCCATAGAGAAGCCTTGCTCCTTTTTTCTTGCCTTGTTCAATGTACGAAAGAACCTTGTCGAATTGGGCTTTGGACACCTGGGGACCTTGGTAAGTCTTCTCATCAAATGGCTTTCCAATCTTCTCGTTTTCCTTGGTGACCTGCACAAACTTCTCGAGGAACTTGTCGTAAACTGCCTCTTGGACATAAATCCTGGAGGTGGACGTACAAACCTACAAATCGTTAGCAATGAGTAGCTGGTTGGTTGTCGTGTTCTTACCTCGCCCTTGTTGTCCATAATGCCAAAGTGAGACCACTTGACAGCCAAGTCGAGATTGGCATCATCGAATACAATGAGGGGGCTTTTGCCACCACACTCCAGTGTGATATTCTTCAAGTTGCTTGCCGCATCCTTCATGATAGCACGGCCAGTTGCAGTGCTACCCGTAAAGGCGACTTTGTCGATTCCCAGATGGCTAGAAATTGCTCTCCCTGTAACGGAACCGATGCCAGGCACAATATTCACAACTCCGGCGGGGAGGCCAGCTTCTACGACCAGGTTCCCGAAGTACAGGGCAGAGAGGGGAGTCTGTTCGGCAGGCTTGAGGATGACAGTGTTTCCGCAAGCCAGTGCCGGGGCAACCTTCCAAGCCAACATCATGAATGGAAAGTTCCTAGGAGGGACAATTATGTTAGCTTTTGTTCTTTTACATACGCGCCATTCCAATCGGTCTTTCATACCAAGGGATAATTTGACCACAGACCCCCAGGGGCTCCTGCAGGACGTAGGCCAATTTAGCCGGAGAGGTTTCAATTGTGCGCCCTGAAATCTTGTCCGCAGCCCCGGCGTAGTATCGGAAGACATTGTACGACTCATCGAGATCGCCTTCTAGAGCGGCGCTGTACGCCTGGGGGTATAGTTAATATAGAGATCTCCAAGGTATTATTCAAGTTGTAGCCTCACCTTGCCGTTGTCATAGGCATCGATGGCGGCGATCAGTTCCCGATCACGGTAGATGAGCTCTGCGATTTTGTAAAGAAAGGCTCCTCGGTCGACAGCCGCCAGTTCAGACCAGGGACCTTGGAAGGCCTGCCGTGCGGCTGTGACAGCGTCGTCGACGTCAGCAGTTGAAGCTCCACGCAACGTAATGATGGTGCTCTCTGTTCTGTTTAATCATAAATAAAATCACACATATTACTCGGGAGGATCGGGCCTACACAGGATCTGTCACAGCGAAGTCGTCACCATTGGCTTTGACAAACTTGTTGTTGATGAACAAGCCAACAGGCTGGTCGTATGTACGCCCATTAGGCAATGTGGTCGAGGTGGTGGATGCCATATTTGAAGATAAGGGAGGAGTTGAATGGTGATCCAACAAATTCGCGGCCACAGGAGGCTTTTATGCTGAGGCCTCTACTCATTTCAATGGGTACGGAATGGTCCAGGGTGAGCACTCTTCCGCGCACATTATATCGAGGTATTTCCAGTCCGGCAAGTCGTTACGGGTTCGTCTTTCGTGTAGCCCTGATCTGAGTCGTGAGATCCCCAAACCACCATACCGTGTTGGGGGTTGGATAGAGCCACCAGATCCAATCCCAAAGACGACATTCTCAGGCCAACAGTTTCCGCGGGGCCCGTCACCAATCGGTTTCCCCATCCAA
>JALNIO010000262.1:0-12225 GCA_023509875.1 Rugonectria rugulosa | reverse complement strand
CCCCCCCCCCCAAACATCAACCACTCGTACTGATATTGGGCACACGACCGGCACGAAAACACGACATAAAGCCCGTCCCCCCCTCCCCCCTCTTCCCACCTCGTCGTCGAAACCATGGCGTCCTACATCGACACCCCTCTGGCAGAGGCCACCCAAGCTCCCGCCGCCGAGATCGTCAACGAGGTCAAGAAGCCCAAGAAGAAAAAGGTGCTGCTCATGGGGAAGTCGGGCTCGGGAAAGTCGAGTATGCGCAGTATCATCTTCAGCAACTACATTGCCCGCGACACCCGGCGTTTGTAAGTTCACCTGTTCTCTTTTCCCTGCCCCGGCGCTGACCTGTAAAACCTGTAGAGGGGCCACGATAGACATTGACCTCTCCCACGTAAAGTTCCTCGGCAACCTGACCCTCAACCTCTGGGACTGCGGCGGCCAGGAGGCCTTTATGGAAAACTACCTCTCGCAGCAGCGCGTCCACGTCTTCTCCAACGTCGGCGTCCTCATCTACGTCTTCGACATCGAGTCCCGCGACGTCGACCGCGACCTGGCCACCTACGTCTCCATCCTCTCCGCCCTCCTGCAGTTCTCCCCCTCGGCCAAGATTTACATCCTCATCCACAAGATGGACCTCGTCGTCCCCACCGCCCGCGAGGCCGTCTACGACGAGCGCATCCGCCTCGTGCGCACCAAGACGTCCGAGTACGCCAACTCGGTCGGCATCTCGCCGCAAAACGTCGAGCTCACCCCCTTTGCCACCTCCATCTGGGACCAGAGCCTGTACAAGGCCTGGGCCTCCATCATCCACGACCTCGTCCCCAACCTCGCCGTCATCGAGCGGAACCTCGCCAACCTGGGCATGGCTATTGAGGCCGAAGAGCTCCTCCTCTTTGAGCGCACGTCCTTCCTGGCCGTCTCCTCCTGGACGTCGCCCGAGGGCAACCGGAACCCGACCGAGGACCGCCTCGAGCGCATGTCCAACATCATGAAGCACTTCAAGCAGAGCATCTCCCGCTTCACCGGAACCCCGCGCAACGCCGAGCAGTTTGTCCGCATGGAGCACAAGGCCGGCATGCGCTTCAGCCTCTTCATCCTCAAGTTCACCACAAACACCTACCTCATGGTCGTCCTGCCTCCCGGCGAGGCTCGCTTCAACTCGGCCATGCTCAACTGCCAGATTGCCATTGAACACTTCAAGTTCCTGGATGGGCCCGCAACGCACACGGCTGCACCTACCGCTCATGCTACCTAGGAACCCCAAATTCTATGTGTGATTATGATGAATGAAAAGTCTGGCAGAAAGAGATGGGAATATTGTGGTGTTTGTTCGGGTTCGTGTCTTGGGCGTTGGGGCGCAGAGATACCACTATTGAGGTACGTGTAGATAATGAACGGCGTTGGTAACGGTGTATTTATGGTGTCACATGTACATGTACTTCTTAGAGACCTCAAGGTATTATGGTGCTTGAATGAAAGACAGCACCTTCAACTACAAAGTACATTTTTCACATCAGTTGTGGCCATCCTGGGAACGGATGCTTGCGATTCATCTATTTTGCTTCATGTCTGCTGGCGTCAAGCCATCTGGCTTTTCTTGTCCATCTATCATGTTTATTTCCGGACATGCAAATGTTTGAGCCTGAGCCCACCTGTTCATCCTTTTGACGCCGACCCAGGGAACGTTAAGATAATCAAGTCCACTTTACAACCGCCGTGCCTCCCTTCTTAAACTCGGGAATCTCTCCGAGGACCAGGCTACGGTCAGCGTGTTCCTTGTTGGGGAAAGTTGTGGCCAGCACCCACGGCCGAGTACGGGTCTCGGCAGAGGCGCCCTGGACAAAGCCATAGACGTCTTCGAGGGTGTGTGTAGTGTTGAAGCGAGCGGGTAGTCGCGTGCCGTCGGGCAGCTGGATACGGATGGTGAGAGTGGGCTGCGAATCATTGATGGTGGGCGTAGGACCAGAGCTTGATGCTGGAGGAGCAGAAACCGCGGTGCTGATAGAACCCACACCTTCACTTCCATCACCGGGGACAGGGCTTCCAAGTCGTCTGCCTCCGTCTCCAAAGGGGCGATACTTCTTGGGCTGGGGCTTGTAGGGTTCATCGTGCTGATGGAGCTTGACGTCGACCTGCTGGCCTTGCTGAACGTTCATAAGGTGCAATGGTGCTCGACCAGATCGGATCAGCTGCAGATCGAACTGGTTACGGGGGTCGTCGAAGCTGTGGAGTTCTCCATCATCGATACTGAAACCATCCTGCCAAAGATGAAGCACGCGTTGCTGTGGCTCAGAATTTCCAGGTCGAACTGGGCCAAGAGGATCCGGAATGCTGCGGCTCTCGACACCTTCGCCTCCCAGTGTCATGCCAGTTCCGCGGAACCTGGATTGAGATGGACCAGCCTCAGCTTCGGGGCCTGCGCGCGCGGCGTTGCTGCACATTTGTTAAACCCTGAAACATATCATACTTGGAAAGATTGGAACTCACGCCTTGGCCTTGGCTATAATGTCGCTGATAATCTTCTTTGAACCTCCTTCCTGCTTGGGATCCTGAACAGCTAACCCGGACTTCTCGCCGCCGGCAAAGAGATTTCCTCGTCCGTCATCTTCTTCGTCACCTTCAAAATCGTCGTCGTCGTCAGGGTCATCATGTTGGTGCGATCCGCCACCGATGGAGCCCAGAGTGGCAATGCCTCTCTTCTTGGGTTGCGCGGTGGATTTTCGAGCTGCTGAGCTACTGGAGGCAGCTTGGGGCGCTGGCCGGCCGTCGAGAGTTCGGGGGCCTGTGTAGTTATCAGGAGCGGCCTGAGATTGGGATTGTTGGCCGGTTCGGTTGTCGTCGGCGTCTTCGAACCAGGATGTGCAGGCGCCGTTTAGATCCCAATTGTGAGCTTCGAGATACTGAGTCGCCTGAATTATTGGGTCAGCACTAGATAGACGCGACTTGTACCACTGTGTTCAAGCGGCAATAGATGTTGGAGACATACCTCCTCTGGAGACGAATTGCACATGGCAACAAACTGCTGGACCTTAGTCGCAGCATCCTCAGAAGAGTCGGCCATGGCTGAGAAGTGGAGGGCGGGGTATCTGGAGCAAAGGAAAGGAAAGGAAAAGGCAATGAAAGAAGGATGATCAAGTCAAGAAATGGTAGAGTCCAGTTTCCGATGGTGGACACGTCAAATAGTATTGTTTCTCAGAATTTTGAGAGTGCCCTAAGCTGTTGAAGTTGAGAAGTAGTTTGTCTCATGGGCGAGACGTCAGTGGTTGGCAATAGGCAGGCAGCTTGTCGCCTCGTCAGCCAAGCTCTGGTTGCTAATAAAGTGGAGCGGTTTGGTTGTTCGGCTCTTTCGGTACGTACCTCGAATCTTCCATCAGCGCGGGTGCGTGTTTCTTACATTTTGGTCGTGGCTGTGGTGGCTCATGCACACCATATCAGCCATGCTCATGCTGCCAAAATCTGGTGATCCACCGAGGCAAAGGCATGACCAGCGGCAGTCACGGGCCACCCTCCACCCTTACGTAAGGGACTGGGGAAAACAACGGCAAGCGGATCGACAACACCACCCTCGGCCCTCTTGAAGCTTTGGTTTCTCTCCGTAATCGATAACCATCCTTTGACGTCGACTATTCTGCTCTCCCTCAGAATTTCGGCAACATCGAGACCTCAGATCCGGAAAGGTGTCTCTCATTTCTCCTGTCACGTCCCTCGACTTACCCAACCGCCCAAATGTCCTCCGACGAGCCACTCAACCATCTCTCCGAGTCCGGCGTTACGATTCGCTCCGACAGCGAGCTCTACTCTGGAGCCGAAGACTTGTCATCGCCGCCATCATCCAACTCCCCGGTTATTCTTTACAAGCCTCCAACTGTCTGGTCTTTGATAAGGGGTGCTGCCATTAATTTGGTGTTGCCTTTTATCAATGGTATGATGCTGGGATTCGGAGAGCTGTTCGCCCACGAGGCCGCTTTCAGGTTGGGCTGGGGTGGTACCAAGGTAAGTTCCACGACGGTGATGAATTTGAAATAATCAAGATATCTTCTATTGCATGAATGCGAAACGGAGACGGAAGCTTGATATCCTTTGCTCAGATCTCGGAGAGAACTTCACTGACAAGTTATAGGTCTTCCCCCTCTCCCGACGGAGGGCCCATCCCGTCGGACCTGGTATCGAACTTAGGGATCGATAAACATTTATCCTTTCCTTAATAACGAAATTGTCATATCGGGATGGAGTTTGCTGGGGAGGTTATAGATTGGTTACTCTCTCTCTTACGACATTATCGGCTTCGAAGCGGGAACAAAGTTGCTCTCACTACCCCCGAAAAGTGCTGGCTCACTGTCCTCACTGTGCTGAACTATTGTCAGTTGCTTGCCAGTGTATAACAGGTTCTGTTCGAGAGATCGAGGGATGAAGATTGTAGAGACAGGTACAGTATCATGTCCATGTAATAGTTACATTATTTAGACGGGAGCTTGAGGTTCAGCGATGAAGCCCAGCGGTATGAGTGTAGATACAAAGGGCCAGACTCACGCTACTTCTGGCTCTTACATATTTACGATTTACTCTATTGTTCTTGTTTTTGAGTACCAAATGAGCACCGTCTTTCCTCCCCAATACCGGACCTCAACCCCACGATCATGGCGGGGGACCAAGTTCCGGAGGCCGGACCCGACATTTAACCGTCGGCGCCCACCTACCATGGGGAAATTTTTGGTATGCCGACGGCGCATCAGCGTTGAGAATCCAAACTCGTTCAACACATCCCCACGTCGTCGCAATGCTTCCCAGCAGAGGAATTGTGCGCTCTCTGCCCTCGGGGGCATTCCAGAGGCAGACTTCTGCTCAATCCGTACGTTTTCATCGTCAATCAAACACCCAATGGCTCCGACAATTCCCGTACCGTTTCCGTGCTAACCCGCATGTTGTAGCTCTCAAGGACTCTTCCTCGACGACGACTTGGAGATGGACGCCAATTCGGAACCGTAATGCACAACCCTCGTTCTGCCTTGAGGGCCAACGCGCGTGTCGGTGTTGTGGGCATGGCGGCACCTGCTGGTGCCAGGGCGCTGTCGGTTTGGGGCTATACACTCTACGGGAAGAAGAAAATGGACGAGCCTGCTACCGAGACTGTAACGCCGACGACTCAGCCCGAACCTGCTGTGCAATCACCAGTCGCTGAACCTGTTGTCCAAGAACCCATTTCCGCCGTTACCGCAGATCCCGTTGCCGCAGCCTCCTCGGCGGCCTCAGATGCGCCCGTCCTACCCACCGACCTCGACCTCACCTCCATTGCCAACTTGGGCAGCACCAACATCCTGGATATGCCCGAGGAAATTGGATATCTGTCAAACCTTGGCCTAGACTACGGCTGGGGCCCTACTTCAGTCATGCAGTGGGCCCTCGAGCATATGCACATTTATACCGGCCTTGGGTGGGGTGGTTCGATTATTGCTACAGCTCTCGCTCTGCGTGTCATCATGTTTTACCCCCAGATCCGTAGCATGCGTGTGAGCGCCACATTGCAGGAGATGAAGAAGGACCCCCGCTCCAAGGAAGCCATGCAGCTTGTGCAAAGGGGCTACATGACCAATGACCGAGAGACTCTCCAGAAGGGTCAGTTCCTGAACAAGATGCTCAAGAAGGAGTATGGTGCTTCTACCCTCGGCATTTTCTGGTCTTTCCTTCAAATCCCCTTTAGTTTCGGTCTCTTCCGTATCATTAGCGGCATGGCTCACATCCCCGTGCCCTCTTTGGAGAATGCTGGTTATCTTTGGTTTACCGATTTGACTGCTTCGGACCCTTACTTTATCCTGCCTGCAGCTGGTTCCGCTCTTCTGTTTGGTGCCATGGTTGTAAGTCTTGTGTATTCTTCCAACTTTCTGCCAGTGATGCTAACTATAACAGATCAACTCCAAGTACGCCCCCGCCCAGCAAAAGGCAATGATGAAGAAGATGATGTGGGTGTTTGGCACTGTGGGCTTCGTCGGCACCACTTTCCTTTCTGCAGGTGTGAATTTGATGATGGTCTCTACTGGTACTGCCACGCTCCTCCAGTCTGTGATCCTCAACACCGAGTCTATCCGACGTGTCGTCGGTCTCCCCATCCCTCCTGTTGAGGAGATCAAGTACGAGGCCCCTCGTCCCGTCAGCCCCGGCATCTCGGGTCTCCGGGAACGTCTCGAGAACAACATGAAGGATATGAAGAAGGGTCTCTCCGATCAAGTGAACAACTACACTGGCCAATACCAGGGGACGGAGGCCGACCGTGCAGAGAAGAAACGCCGAGAAAACCTGCGCAAGGTGGAAGAGATGCGAAAAGACCTGCAACGAAGTGCATTTGAAAGGAAGTACAAGCAGTGAGAAGGAGCCCAAGGCGATGTCGTTGGATGAAGCCTGCCAAGGAAGGGCCTCGCGGATACGAGCCAGAACAAACCAGAACCCGTCAGATGGCTCCCATCTCGTAGAGCCGGTGTAACTATATATTGGGTGGGTTGTAAGAGAAGGACTCTGGGTTTTCTTGGAAAGCATCCCACAATCTCCACCCACCGCCCTTGAAAGAAACACAAGAGATCATGTTGTACAATAGAGACTTGGGAAAAGGCGGTAGATTACAAAAATAGGTCCCATTTAGTGTGAGGAACTACGAGGAAAGTATGGCTGTACGATGTAACATAACTGGGAGCATTTCTTGTATATCTGTTTCTATAAGAGCCATTAGGTTCGAAGCCGTGTGATCTATTTGCCGCTTTGAGTTGGGGTCTTCCGAGTTGGCTGCTTGCCTGACGGATATTACTTACATGTGCCTAGTTGGATATGCAAGGAGGTATAAGAGGTATATACTTATTTCTGCCATTCCGCGACCTCTATTTTCTCACAAAGACTTATATCTGAAAACCGTTCTCGGCCTATGTCTGACTGTCTAGACATTCCCCATCCCTGACGTTGGAGCAACAATATCCCAGATTGTCATTGCCCCTGTCTGGGCCTTGTGCGCATTTAGGTATGAGGACTATGCCGACACACTCATCCGGCACAGACTCCTCAGAGTTGAAGAATATCTGAGTTGCCGCATGCTTCTGTATAGTTGTCTTACACACGTAGAACAGGACCGTACCATTATATGATACCCGCGGCCCGCTCTTGTTGACCTCAATCTCAAGCCCAGCAGTTCCCTTGCCACAGTCCAGTCGCAAGGGATGTCCGTCCCCTGCAGCGGAAGAAGTCGCGGTGGATGACGGGATGTCGACGGTCAAGTTGTGCGCATCAAGCTCAGCTATAATCGTTCTCTCCTCGCGGTTCAGGTGGAACGTGAGAGCTCGTTCGTCGTCGGCATCGACCAGGACGGCAGACTTGCTACATGCTTCGGAGCGGGCAAAGCCCACCTCTCTGTTCTGTATGTCGAGGTGAAGGGGATTCTTCGTGTCGCCGGTCACGGCGGCCACGAGTTTCCAGTTGTCGCCCGTTTCTGGAACAGCGCTGGGAACGACGAGTTGAGAGGCTGTCCGTGAGACAAAGTGACTGCAAATAGCGAGACAAGCGAGTTTTACGACAGTTGACATTTTTATATGTAGGTCTCGATGGTTGAGTGTATTAACGTATATGTTATAGAAGTACACGAATGGCAGCCGTACAGAATTTATGCATCATGAAGCTGCATTGAAGTGTGACTGGAATTTGATCGACACACCAAAACTTGTATTCTTGCTTTCCCATGAAGCCATCAACCGCACAAAGAAGAGAACAAAAAGACCGGAAATGATGTCTTGGTGACGTAGGATCACCCCCAAAAAATCTTTCTCATGGCAAAGCTGCGATTGGAGCTTGGGCAATGAAGCTCGAGGCTGAACCCTTCCAAAGTTTATCTTGATATGATCGATCAAGGCGGCACGGAAACGAATGGGATCTCGCCGTCCCAAAGATGAGAGGCCTGCATAGCAAGATCAAAAGCCAATTCCTCATGCTCAGCACTCTGGAATCGCGCAATATGGATTGACAGACCATGGCTTCATGATACGTATGTCCCAGGGGTTCATCACGAGTGATCATCTCCCCATATCCGCCCCCGTCTCGCCAGACGTTCCTCATCAAGACGAAGCATCGAACGAACAAGGCACCTCGTAAAAATGATCAAAATACAAGGGCCAACCCTTCCACCTCTCCGAGTCCCCCAATCCCGCAAGAGACTAGGTTACCGACGTATCGGTCCAAGCGAGAACAGAATGACGGGCATCGGGGAACGGTCCTCTTCTGGGCGTATGGGCTGAAACGGGGAAGAAAAAGCCCACGTCTCAGCCTGCGTCTGTGTGTTCCCATGGGCTTGGGGAGGAAGAGCACAAAGTATCAAGCCACAGGGTGTTGACCTCGTTTCACGAGAGACACGTCTCCGTAAGCTTCCTCAATCTTCTCCCTCTCGGTCAATGGCAAGGTGAAAGTTTACACGGGGTTGCGCTGCGCTCCTAGAAAAACGAGGCGGGCGGAGGGCTAGGCACGGGGAACATTTAAACGGAGGCACCCAGAGTAGCAGTGCTACCGAAGTAGGTAGTGTACTTGTAGTAGTAATATATCGCACAGATGCATCTTTACACGGGCGCCGAGAGCTGGGTCCCCCAAAACGTGGGAAATCATGGGTGCCTCGTGGTTCCTGGAAGATGAGAGGGATCGTTGCCCCCTGTTTCTCCTCTGGCTCTGATTTGTTCCTTTTGGCCCCTGGCCCTGGCCATTCCTCTCTCTGTTCGTTGCTGTCCGAGTCTGGTCACCGAAACTGTGCTTGTTTATCCTACAGTGACATTGAACAAAGTCATCATCAATCATCTCCATGGATCCGTCGTCCTGGCCCGTCTTGGGAACTTCTTAGCCTTTCCCTCCCTCCCCCCTTGCACACGTACAGACCTGGTCCCTGGGTCCCGCACAAGTCACCTCCCTACCTGGGTAGAGCTCGAGTGTCACCCAGAACACTGGTCACCGGCTCAAGCTCCGCAAGTTCCCCTTTGGATCTTGCTCAGAGCTAGGACAGCGAGGCGAGAGTCATGCACGAGCGCGCCGGTGGGGGAGCCGCGTGCGCAGCGGCTCGGTGGTGGCATCCCGGGTCAGTCTAGCGAGGGAGGGAAAAAGCCCAGTAGCGGGTGGTGCGCCACCACATGGATGGAAAGAGTCCGGAGGGGGGGGGCTTTTTTAGGTATGAATAGAGTCCAGGGCTAGCGACTGATGGGAAAACCCCCCCTTCGAGAGGAGAGGAACGGTTCCGGAGGACGGTCGTGGGATTGGACTATGACTGTGTGGCGGCAGACGAGGCTGCGGTGCTAGGCAGAGGCAGGGACAAGGTGGTAATGAGCACTTTGCGATGTGCTACGTCGTATCACGTACGGAGAAGAGTGTGCATTTACATACTTGTAGTAAAGCTAGGTACTTACGGAGAAGAACCGCGGATGAATAAGACCAGGGTGAGCCAATATGGGACAACGGAGAGTGTTCCGGAGACTGGGGCTTGGGTGTTTCATAAATGTGAGTTTGGCAGCTGTCAGTATGAGATAAATACCGTGGCCGTTGTTATGTTATGCCATTGGAGCAAAGATGGATATCTGTATACCTGCAATGCACAAGATCAGACCCCGGCAATCGACTTACATAGCTACGACCTACTACTTGTACAAGTAAGTGCCCTTCCTGCCCTTGTACTGTCTGTACGCCGCCATGTCAACGCCCTCATTACCCGGCTTCACTACAAGACGCCTCATGACATCGATTGCAGTCCAAGCTCCTTCCACTCCCTCCGCACCGTCTGGTGCCAGTCTGAGCGTCGAGTTCGTGGCTGCAAGTAATTTCAACTCAACTGTCCAGGCCAAAAAGAAAAGAAAAAAAAAAGCGCCATCATGATCTTCCCGCGGAGGGACCAAACAGAAGTCGTGCAGAAGCGCTAGAACGCAAGAAGGATGATTCCACTCACGAAAGAGAGAGGAAGAGGGGCCTTGTTTTTTCGGAGTGGTTCGTCTCTCTTGCTAACAGCTCGCGAGTCCGTCGTCGAGGAACAGTGGGAAGAATGACATCCTTTCACCCGTGAGCCCAAGGCTGAACGCCGGAAGAGCCAAGCAAGGGTAGCTATCAGAGAAGCCCAGACCAAAAGGAGCTTAGGCCACGGGTAGGGGGGCAGAGGAGGGGGGTAGGTCTTTGTGCTTGTGCTTTGTACATGTAGGTGAAGGTCTTTCTTTGATGGGAGGTTATTTTACCTTTGGGTCTACTTGTATCAAGGTGCAGGTTGTGGAAGCTAGAACGAGTCTCACGCCGTATCTTCACCCTCCATCTCAGCCTTGGATTCAGGTACGCGGATTGTACTCCGTAGTGGTGCTGCGGGCTCGGCCATCTTCTTCTTCTCAGACAAGAGTACGGCATAGGTGACCAAATAACCTTTGCCGTCTTACCCAAAACAAGGGCCAATTGGCGGTTGCACGGAGAAGATTCCATATTGGCTGACTCGACTGGTCACCTTTCTCTGACCCAGGGCTCGGCCAACAAGCATGTCAAGGCTCATGTCCAGCTCCTCCCCCCTGGAGAACAAAAAAGGACGGTCCCCAAGTGGTCCGGGTCCGCCGGGGGAAGGCGATCCGGCCCGATGGTCTGGAGCCAGCAGTCGTCCCAAGCGTGGCCCCGGGTCTTTCTCTGCAGGGGTCGTTCGAGGAAGGAAAAGAAAAAGGGTCGGGGACTTTGTCTTGATCCGGACATGGAGCGGCGCGTTCCCAGGGCAAATCAGATTTGGAAGCCCGAGGAGAAGAAGAAGAGAGAGGATCGACGATGGACGAGTCGCGGAGCCCCTTGGGAGAGAAGGGGACGGGCGGGCTTTGTTGGCGGCCCCGGGGATCCATGTTCCCCGGGATGAGGGAGAAAGAACGTGGAAGGCTTCTAGAGAGGAGCAGCAATCTCGTTCGGTATGCGGCAGTGGGAAAAAGAAGGGCCCTCGTGCCTCGTTGAGCCATTTGCACAAGGGTGTGGGAGAGCAGGTGGGAGGAATCTTTTTACCGGGCGAGGCTACTCCGTACAAGGCCTAATTTGTGTAAAGTGGTGTGTCAAAGGGCGGAATTAGAGATGATAAATGCACACATATACGGGGTAACGGTACATCTGACTGTTGTTCAGCTATGAAGGGTATCGGATGGACGATGCCTACGTCGTACTGCATGGGAGATGCGTTCCAGCCGGCACAGCGGAATCCGATGAGGAAACCCAATCATGCGACGACAACGTCCCATCACATAGAACAATACTACGTTGAAAGCCCACAGGGTCCGTAATCAATCTTGCTGTTCCTGCATTTGCTTGGCGGATTCGCAGGCGCGTTCAATAGTCCCTAGTTAACGTGGCTGCAGCTTCAATCGCGCGGGTGCGGCGCAAAGACGGGGGAAGAAAGGACGGCCGGGGGGAGAGAGGGGAGGGGGGGACCCTCTGCTAACGCTGCAGGACATTGTGCATCCCGTCCGTTTTCTTGTCCCAAAGGAGAAGAGGAACGAGGAGCACAGACGGACGGGGACATTGATCAACAGCGGGCGGAGAGGATCAGCGGGCTCCCAGTGGTTGAAGAGTGCCAAGACGACGAGGACTCTCGACGAACGGAAGAGGGAGGACAGCGGTGAACCGAGGGTGATACCGCATATACCTCGTCGAATATGAGGCCCCATTTGACTGAATATTCATGAGCGAAAACTCGATCGTCTTCGTTCTGATTAAAGACCGCAGAAAGACTTGGCGTCGACCTTTGTTCTTTATTTACCCCTGACTTGGGGCTACCCGTTCTGGTCCGGTCCAAGACAAAAGGGAACTCGGGCGCAAGGGGGGAGGCTTGTCAAATCACATCAATCACATCACGCCAACAATGTGCAAAGTGCAAAAGAGTATAAGTCGAGGTTGAAGGAGATGGAATGGACAAAGAGTTGGCCTCGACATCGTAAGTTGACCCAACCGACGTTTGGATGAGCCCGTCCGCCCTGCATGCAGCAAAGATACCCCCGTTTAATCCACAGCTCGGCGGACAGCTCTTCTTTTTTATTTCCTTGGACTTGTCCACGTGCCTTTTGCATATTCCCGTCGTCTAGTCTCGCACTGTCGGTATTCCGGGCCCATGCAAGTGCCCGTTGAGCTAAAGTGCTGAAGTGCAGGATTGCGTGAATGGAGGGCCCTGGATTTGGAAATGCGCGTTGTACTCCGAGCTCGCCCTGTCCATTTATTTTATTTTATTTTTTTTTTTTT
>JALNIO010000261.1:0-10871 GCA_023509875.1 Rugonectria rugulosa | reverse complement strand
TTAATCCCCCAATCAACAGACCAGCTGAATACTTGTAAGGATCGGCACTGCGTCTGTCGGTGAAAAAAAAAAAATAACTGCAAAAGTGAGCGATCACGACTCAACGTCATGTCACCAAGGGGAAAGGGGGGTGCGCTGAGTCCGTCCTTGTTGCCGACAAAACGGAAACAAAACCAGTTGGATTGGGCTGTGCAAAGCAGGGCTCAGAACAACGACGCCGTCAGCTTCACCGCCCAGAAAGACGCATGTTTCAAAAAGCCATCGAGATCTATGCGGACTGGGTCCTCCGCCTGTGGCGTGTACCGTGTGATAGGGAGCCAAGACCGGGTTTTACCAATTTCCTAGGGAGGCAAGGA
This sequence comes from Rugonectria rugulosa, assembly GCA_023509875.1. Taxonomy (NCBI): domain Eukaryota; kingdom Fungi; phylum Ascomycota; class Sordariomycetes; order Hypocreales; family Nectriaceae; genus Rugonectria; species Rugonectria rugulosa. The sequence continues at coordinate 10,515 of JALNIO010000261.1, read as the reverse complement.
GGGGACAAAGGAAGGCAAATCAGCCCCCTTCCCCGAGAAATGGATAGAAACCACGGTCTTGGTACGTCCGTACCATGTACTGGGAGTTCTTCATTTTCTGGGGATGCCAGAGCCGTGGCTTGATCCAAGTCCCGAAACCACGGAACCTGTTGAATTGAACTTGAACTTTGCTTTTTTGCTTCCTCCACCCCTCGTGTTTGCTGAATGTTCATTTCTGGTCGAGATTGCATTCTCACAATCTTCAGGATTCATTCCTCTGCTGATTGCAAGGATCTGGGCCCGAGCCGTCCCGTGTGCCATTTTCAATCATCAACACACCTCTGCATCAGGAATCGACAACTACATGTATGTACCATGCACGTACAAAGCACAGCAGTGAGAGGGTCTCGTGGGTCTCATGACATTCGGCACCCACAAACCTAGGGCCAGGTTTGTCATGACTGCTGCCCGGATATATGGATTGTATGCTCTGTAAGGAAGTTGACATGACGCCCACGTAAAAGGCCCTGCAGATTAGAGGCCCAAGGAGAGGGGTGAGCTTTCGTTCCTGAAGCTGATCATATCGATGGCGAATGATTGGCTACTTCACCCCATGAGGCCGAAGAGCCGCTGGATCTAGTGAGTTTTCCCCTTTCTCATGATGGAGAAAGAAACGGGTAGGCAAAGAAGGTGACGAAAACGGCTATGACGTCGAGATGCCATGATACAAAGGGGGAAAACCCGTCTTAAGTGAGCTTGGAACCCAACTAACGCTTCAAGCAGATGCAGAAAGAACACAGACGAAGCAGAAGAAATCTAGAACGAGCCAGAATGAGGCCATGAGTGGACCAGGGGAAAACCCATGTCATGCCTCCAAAGCCTGGGCCGTTGTCAGTCATACCCGTAGGGCCAAATGGAAGCGTCCAAGCTTTCATCTATTGAGCTCCTAGCTTGGCGGAATAAGGACATGGGGAAATTTGACATTAATGCAACAAGATCGCGATGCCCAACAGTAGAGGAACTGTGCGTCGGGGGCTCGAAATGCCGCTTTCGCCGTGATATATGACATCATTGACACATTGTCACGATGCTCTCCTTCGGGAATGATATTGGGACTGCACGGATCTCCCATCCATACAGAAGAAGCCAGAGAGGGCATAGAGTATGGCGCTGGAGCAGGTGCCAACCCGACAGCCTGGGACGATTGCTGTTGGTGGTGTCGGTTGAGCCAGACCAAAGGCAGAAACCGTTATTGGGGTCCAAAGGCAAGCCGCTCAGGGTCACGCTCGAGTCTGACTCGGCCGGCCATGTCAAGCCTCTCCCGTGCCTGACAATCAATGCCAAGGTGACGAAGCCGTGCGAATGAAGAAGGATGGGCGGGCAGAGACCCTGTGGCTGCACTCATTGGGCGAGATCCGGTACCCATGAAGGACTCATCAATGTCAAGCAGCTCGCGTTCGGGGGTTGCTCAACACTTGGCAAGATGCCGCCACATCCCGGATCTTCGAGATATTCGTACTTGAACTCCGTGCAGCGTCGCGTCGTTTCGTGTCCTGCGTCTAGCGCGAGGTGTGAAGCGTACGGAGTACCTATAAAGCACCAAGCACCAAGCACCAGAACCAACATTGCTCCGTACACCCTGGCGGCCCATGATTGTCGCGATCCCCTCATGGTCCCTTGATCCCCTAGATGATCAACTGGCACCCGGAGACCCGCCTTGAGACGCATCCACATCTGCCTCCACCCCGTTTGCCCATTTGCCCATCTCGCCCGGGGAGGGGTGTGAGAGGCGAGTGTCGAGCCACAGCAGCCCGGGGCCATGAGGCTGGGCTGATCCCCACAAGGCAGCAGGTCGTTCAAATCAAATAGCCGATCCCCCGCCAAACTTGAGATCTGTGGAAGACATCGTTGACTCTATGCTTTGCCCGAAAGTGCCAGCACCCAGTCGCCGATGCCCTGGCAACTGGAAACAGGGCCCTGAAATCGTGCTTTCGTGCTTCCAAGTTTCCAAGGAACTCTTCAAGACCCTCCTTTTGGCTTGCGTAAGAGTAGCCGCATCTCTTGCTTTCTCCCCATGTCGCCCACATGAAGGGATGGGATGGTGGCTTCAAAACGCTGTCGTGGCCGTGCAGGTCGGCTCCAAAACGGTCAAGGGCAGGCGGGCAGCCCAGAAACACTTGAGACCCCGAATCCTGCTGCCAAGGTGAGACACCATGCCCCCTCTACCAAATTTCGCAGACTTGCACCGCTCGAGCCCGATGATTGTCGGGAATGGGCAATGTGCGGCACAGTACGGAATAGTAAAACTGCTGATTTTATGGTGCCCGAGATCCTCTCAAGTATTGATCTTGGGCCCGGTATCAGTGATACTTTGGGACCCAAGACCGAGAAAATGTTATCAGCCGTCAGCAGCTGACTTGCAGTAGATGGGTGACGGAGATAAGAGACATGGTCTTGTTCCCATGTAGTCTGTACTGCACGCAATCTTCATCCAGCGCGTCTGCAACCAGGCAATCATCAGTTTGCCGGCGTAGGCACTGTCGTAGCATGCATTGCACCGGTAGTAGTAGAGCGCAATGTAGCAGTCCACCACCCCAAGGTAAGCGGCTATTGGCAAAACCTGCAATATTCTGCACCGGGCCCTGACAAAGATGGCTAGAGAGCGGGCTGTCTTGGGAAGACGTTATTCTTCAAGTGGCTTCATTGAGCGACGGGAACGAGTTGGACCCTGAAAACGATTGCGGCGAGGTAGGGGCCAGGGAGGCCGATGTGTGAGAAACGTGGAAAACTTGCATGATCCGGAGCAAAACGACCGGAGGCTGAGCACAAGACTTTGTGCAAGGTATGGAGGAACCTGGGAAGGATGGACCAGGGGAGAATATCCCGGTCGATGTGCCAGAGGTCACTCTGTCGTCATGGGAATGAAATCAATGCGGGGAAGCGTTGAAAAAACCATGCTGAGACCATGGTTTTGTGTAAGAATTGCATATTTGCCGACCGGTCGCCAGAACCAGACCAGGATAGTCAGGGAAGAAAGGAGAGGGGGGGAGCGGATGGAGGAAGGAAGATCTACACCGGTAGGCGTACTTGTATAAGATGATCTCTCTGCAGTACTGTACGGATACATCCAAGCAGAAGTACGTACATACATACGGATACCGGAGTACACAGACAGTGAGATGCGTTATGCAGTGTGCAGCAGTATGCAGCAGTATGCAGGCTGCGGGCTGTAGGCTGCAATATGCAATCTGCACGCCTGAACGGAAGCGTGTGCGCTGTTCGTGGGTGTCAGTTATTGGTGTGGTATGATTTGTCACATCCACGTCAGGGTGAGGTCGTCTTGCTGGCAAAGGTACGAGGTCCACGGTACGCACCCCGTACTTGTTAGACACGGTAGCACAAATTCCGGAGCGACTAGGAAGTGGTGGATGGATGCAGGTCGGCACAAGTAGGTACTGTACTTGTACAAGTAGGCACTAGCTGGGATGGACGGAGCGGGGGACCTTTGGCTGGCGGCCGTAGTGGATGGGTCGAGGGGAGAGGGGTCAGCCATATCCCCGACCGCAAGCGCACACACATACCGAGGTTGAGCGAGCCAATAGAGCCTTGCGATGCAGGAGCTAGTGTATTATTTCGACTGGTGTGGCCCAGTTCAAGGGCATGGCATCCTGGCTGCCACGCCATGTCATTGCGAGGTAACCCGACCGTCGGGCCCGGGGACCTCTCCCGTGCCGCGCCGCGTTCAAGCGACAGGAACAGAAAGAGATACGAGAGGGAGAACTTGTAGCCCGTAGTCAGTAGTCCTTGCGTTGTACTCTGCAGAGGAGGAGGATGGCTGCGAAAGGAGGGGTAAGGAAGTATAAGTCGGAGACGATACCACGTCCCTAATTAGAGTCCATGGATGTTGGTCACGGGCGCGAATCAATGAGGGGAAGCGCCAACGAGGCAGAGGAGATGAGGGGCCAGAGACGACGAGACAAGGGCCGAATGAAGATAGAGTTTTTGCAGCTTGACACTTGGGCGCATCACGATGATGGCCGAGTGAGCTGTTATTTCCCAGGAGTGGTGTTGAGGCCAATGGATGATGGCGCAAGCTAGGCGCAGAGCACGGATATAGCCTCGGCTACCTTGAATGGTTGCCAATGTTTGCATAAAATAGCAAACAATTCAAAAAGTCTCAAAGGGACCTTGAATATCACACCGGGTATCGGCGAATAGCGAATACCACTGAATGCGGTTTCGAGACGTCCATGTACGGATAGACCGAACAAAGCCTGCTGAACTTCTCCACGATGGCATCCCTAGTTGTTGGTCTTTAGCGGACCTTTGCTCTAGGCTCGCTGAACAATCATGGTCGAGTGCTACCGGCGACTCTTTTAGGTGCATCCGTACCAAAAATGCTCTTGGTGTAAGAAAAAAGTGTGCGGTGCAAATGTTTGGCGTGTCCCCATTCCCCTCTAAATTTTTTCACTCCCGATCTGCCCGATTATTGGTTGAGCTATTCCGGGCTACCAGGGACCTTGAGGGGCCCCTGGGGCTTCGGAGAGGGGAAAAGGGACTCGGACCCTTGAAACTCCAAACTTCTCAGAGGGACGACTGGGTCTCTCGCGCTGAGTGAGAGCGGCTTGCTAGGAGCGACCCTTGAGGCGTTGGTGTCCAGGGGACTGTGCCCCGTTCCCCGCCGTCTCCACCGCCGAGTGCTCCACATCTTCTTCGAGGACAGGCCGGGACGCTCCATTCCAAGCCGTGGCTTCATCCAGAGGGCATAGGGCAGCCAGTGAAGGGCAGATTGGCAGAACAGGTACGTATCCTACGCCTAATATTAGGCGAGCGGATGATTGACTGACTGCTTGCTTGCTGGCTCCTGGTTACATCCACTCACTGCCTCTATCTCAGCGCCCGCAACCACCATCGACTGGCCTGGAGGGTTGGAACCCCGTGGGAGAGAAGTGCCACTTTCAGCAAGCCACGTCCTCTTTCCCTCTTCGCTCTGCTAGTGTTGGGGGCTCGAGGCTAGTGAAGTGAGTTGTGAAATGACTTGCTTTCCTTCCACTGCCTCCCCCCTCGAGGCCCGGCAGTTTGAAGCTGCTGGTCATCATGACGCCGTACCGTTTCTTGTTGTAGCTGGGTTTGATAAGTCTCGCCATGGTTTTCGCAATTCAATTGATCGCACAAGTTGCCGTTGTATCTGTGGTTGAATCGACTTAGCAACTCATGTCAACGGCCGTAGCTCGCCATCCATTACTCGATGTTTGGATTAACCCCACACAACATCTTCTTCAGGACTTAATGCTTCATGTTTTGTTCATACTGCTTTCATCCTTGCCTCAGACTCGTGCTGTAGTGTCCAAATTTGCCGACGGAACGTTCGGGCCTCATTCAAGCAAACCCCAGTGCCCGTTGACTGTCCTTTGGTCATTCTTTGACAGGGTACAGTTTGCGCTGGAACTGCCGGGGTTTCGAGGTTGCGGTGACATGGAAGGGCCCTGCATGGCACTGTCCGCCTGCACCCGTAACCAAACACCAAGTTCGATAGCATGTACAGTATTTTGCCCTCCGTACCGCATTGCACTGGCCTGGTCAATAACTGGTAGATTGCTGGCAATCACGGATTCCCCTCTCTGTGTCGAGCCGCTGTCAGGGTCTAGGCTGACGAGTTTGAGCGCCGTATAAGCTTGACGTCACCATGGTGTGACCTCTGAGCGTAAGGGGTTTTAGGGTCTTGGGCACTCCGACGGACCCCCAGGCTTGCAATCAGCGATCCGTCACTATGACGCCTGGGCTTGAGGGATCGAGATTACAGTTGGGAATCAGGGTCCAGGTACCGGAGGGCTCTTCCGGATCGGTAGGCTGATGCATCCTGACTTGCGACACGGCCGAGCGGTGTTGTGACCGAGCGAGGACCGGAGACTTGAGAGGGTCTTTATTGAAAAAATCGGTGCGAGATGGTGTTGTTGGCATCGAAATGGCGTGGATTCAAGGAGATGCTCGAATCGTGCATGTGAATCTCGCGACAATCCCGTTTAATGGCCGGTTGTCGCGTATTTGTTGAGGCTAGATGAGGGGAAGGCAAAATAGGGTTGGGGATGGTATGCATTGCAACCACAATCACGGTTGTGACAGAGGTGAAGATGGAGACAGAATGTCGCAGTACCTGCTGCATACGAACAGTACTTCGCAAGACGCGCACAGCAAGATTCGAGCGATGCGACTGGGCGAGGCTGTGATGGGCTGCAACGCTTGCTGAAGTTTTGGTCGATCGACATGATGGAGAACTACATTGGGACTCGACGGGGAGGGGGGCTTGGCTAGGAACGTCGTCGGGGGAGCAGTAGCGCCAAGAATGTGCATGTCAAGCCACAGGGCCCTTTCCTTCCAAGGGTTGTCCCCACTCTGAGACTGAAGGGGAAACCGGAAGGCGCCCCTCAAAGTCCTGGGCTCCGTATCTTGCCAGTGTACTCTGTAGGCACGACGTACTGTACCATACAAGTACCTATTGAAGCAGGAAGGTAAAGGCAAATATCGTGCTAAAGCCCTGGGTACCACACCCGATGGTGGCTGCTCTGAGGGGACAAAAAGGATTTTGGCGGGTTACAGAGTCGGAAGGAGAGAAAGTTACGTCCCTGGTTTAAGACAGACCCTTGCACGGCGTTTCCTCTCTAACCCAGGACGCGTTACTATGTGAGGGAGACAAAGGGCAAACGCCCACGAGAATGAGCCAAAAGAAGACGAGGAAAAAAAAGAAAAACCCTTGTAATTACCTGTCAACAGCCCCTGTCCTTGACCTCCTAAGAGACCCCACAAACATCATACCCACACCTAAACCACCCCGGTCGAACTACCCCCAGTCACTCCCACACTCTGGGAGCTGGGAGCTGGCAGCTGGGAGCGGGAGCTTGGGATTTTCGCAAGGCCAAGCAGGGAAGAGGGCATGGCATGGACAGGCCAGGCCCCAAGGCTCGGGGCTCCAGGCTCGAGGCGCTAAGAGCAGGATTAGCAGGACAGGAACGCGGCCACTGGGCACTTCTGAGTCCTCCCACGACCTTTTTTTTTTTTCTTCTCTTCTCGATCCCATCGATCGATGAGGTTTCATGGGCCTTTCTACTCCGTATCTCCATTTCTTGCCTCTTGGCTCCTCGTTTCCCTCCACTCCCTCTGACCCCGTGGCCTTCCCACACACCCCCGTGGCCCGTCCACCATGATAATTTTTTCCCTCTGCTCTTGATTGAGGTTCTCTTTTCTTGGAGACACCCCCCTTCCCTGTCCCCCGTACCCAGTCCCCAGTCCCCAGTCCCCAGTCTACCACTTTGGTACATCCTACTTGTATCCGTACTCCGTAAATGCACCTTCCCTTTCCCTCCCCTTCCCTCTTGACGGTTTTGAAACCTAATAAAGCCCCTACCAATCCAGCCTCGTCACCCTTGGCCTCGTCTGATGTTGAATCTGACCTGATCTTTCTGCTTCCAACTTTGGGTACCAAGTACGAAGTACTGACTGACTTGACCGCCACACTACTCCGGACCTGATATCCCATCTCACACTCCCATTGTCAACTTTTGCTGGTTCCTGTTAAAGACGCTCTTCCCCCTCGTTCATCCAGTACTTCTGCCCTTTCCTCCCTCTTCTCCCCTCCCTTGCTTCTCGGATTCACTTTCCCATTTCCCAATTCCGTCTCCCTGCACTTGGACGTCCGGCGTACCCTGTCTTTCTCCAGGTACCCTGTGCTGTACAGAGTACCATCCTACCTTGCCTGGCTTGAGCTCACCAACCAATCTCCCATCCTTCCCGCTCTGCCGCTCTCCCTTCGTGTCTGGCATTCGTTGTCACTTGTCACCTTTTAGGGTCTGTACTGTACATCTTCTCAGCCAGTACTATCGGGCAACAATTCCACCATTATCGCCAGATAATCTGTACCTGACTGCTCAACGCCATTTGACGCAGCCACCAACGCAGCCATCGCCATCACCATCATCAACCGTGTCTTGTCTGTACTTGACGTGCTCCCGTTGCTCTCCGATAGCTTCATCGAGGCTAGTCTCGCAACCATTGCAACCTACGTCGAAAGTGAAAACAGAAAGGCCCAATATTACCTTTCTGTGCGAAGAGAAAAACGGATTCGTCACTTCCCGCGCTCTCATCAGTGAGACAACAATTAGAACTACAAGTACAAAACGTTGGCCTTGTTCACCACCAAAAGTCTCCGCCCTCATTTTCCAGTGCAGCTCCCAAAAGCTTCCCGCTTCTCTAGTGGCCGACCACGCCCCCCTAGCCTCTCTTCGGCACCCGATCAACACCCACACCCACCCCCCCTTGTCAGCTGCCAGCGGTACCCAGGCACCTCGCTCGATCCTGTCCTGATCCGCCTTGAGCTTGCCTCGCCCTGTCTCGTCTTATACCCCCCTCTGCCTCCTCTGCCTTCTCTTGAGCTCGCCAAATCCGCATCCTCCGACTTCTTCGATTCTTCCAAAAAATATTCTTGAGTATTTTGAAGACCACAAGCTTTGTTCAACTCATCCACCATGCATGCTCGAGACGCCACGGGCCGACAGGTCTCTTTGCTCAACGATGAAAGCTCCAGCTACTGGACTCACCACTCCATAGCTTACCATCCCAGCCACACCATGGCTCAGTCTTACTCGTCGTCGTCTTCACCCAACACTCCCGAGCTATTGCGTTCCGACTCCTACGACTCTCAAATGAGCAACGACCCAATCTCACCTCTCACTCCCAACATTGACTACTACTCGCGCCAACAATCCTTGTATTCAATTCCACACGAGTATGGCGTTGACGTTCACTCAACCAAGCCCTCAGGGTACGCCGAGAGTACTCGATCAGCGTCATTTGACGACGATCCCTCCAGCCAGTCTGCCACGTCGCCCATGCCTGATCGACCTAACAAGCGCTACCCATGCCGCTATCGCGAAAGCCATGGATGTGAAAAGACATTTACCACCTCGGGTCACGCTTCAAGACACTCCAAGATTCATACAGCCGAAAAAGCCGTGCAGTGTACCTACCCCGGGTGTCAGAAGAAGTTTACTCGCGCCGACAACATGAAGCAGCACCTCGAGACTCACTACAAGGACAAGACCCGATCCACAAGCTCGCGAGGCCCAAAGTCCGCTCTAGCCGACTCACGGCGCAACTCGTCCTCCGGCCGCCCCTCGGCATCGAGCCGCTCTTCTTCGTCCCGGGACACCAAAGCCCACTGGGAAGCGAAACAGTACCTTTCCACCCCCGCGCAGGCCTCACCGAATGTTTCCAGTGGAGCCTGGGACATGCGCGGGCTGAACCTCCCCCTGCTTAACCGACCCGTCGCCGGCAGGACCCCCAGTGGACTCGATGCCCTGGCAATGGCGGTGGCCTGTCAAGAGGGCGCCTGAGCGCATTAGCCTGATAGACTCCCTGGACTGTCTTGTCAGTCTTGTCAGACAACATTCCACATCACTCGCTCCTCACCGTCTGTCATCCATCATGAAACCGCAAACGCCATATTGATAATCTTAATCTCCTTCAATCGACTTTGCTCCAACTGCGCCCACCTCACCCCGGTTGCGCTCAACTCCTCATACAAATACGATCACATCAACCCTCACATTCACAATCATCCCTGTACGACAGACACGACGTATGATTATTTCTTCTGCTTCAATTACCTCGGCAACAGGCCTGTTGACTGTGGGCTGTATGAACACATGTCACTGCAGCTCCAGTGGAATGGCGTTTTTCATGGATGTTTTTTCATCTCTTTTTTTTCTTGTCCTCGGGAATTGGTGGATAAGGGTGTCCAAAATATACGAACAGGCGCCGAGTATGACTTTGTTTCCATTCATCGGTTTTAGATACATGACGACAGGAAAAAGCCACAGCGGGATATTCCCCCGGAGAGAAAAAGGCAAGGCGTTGGGGTCTTTGATATTTACTTACACGTCCTGTTCGTCCGCAGTCGGAGGTGCGGCTCTCACATTACTGGGAGCGAGCGCCTTGGAGCTTACCATGGCCGTTGCATCACACGTACATAGCTGCAGATATGTCGACCACATCGACGCTTTTGTTGACCGGCTCTGTTGATACACAGCTGGAAGGCCTTCACACAGAGGCACACGCATCTGCTTGAATTGATACCACTTTCTGTTTTTGATCCAATTCAATTTTTCTCCCTAACAAGTGATTGTTTGATTACAAGACGGAAAATGATTTTGCTGGCGTGTCTCAACCCTCTTGACTCATGAACCATGGCTAAGAGTAGAATGCCCAAGTCAAAACCCCGACACCCCTCAGATAAGATTCGGGGTTTATGAAGACTGCTTCCCCCTCGGGGTTACATCGCTGCTTATTGCCATGCTCTTTGCATTGACTTTTGTTGGGACTCACTTTACGGCGGTGAGGGTGTGCGGAGGAGCAGCAGCAACATTGTAGAGTTTCGAGCTAAACAAGATTTATTAAAAAAAAAACAGGGATTTATGAAAAAGACTGGTAGGTTACCCGTCAAGTTGCAGAAGACGCAATCCGAAGTTTTTTTTTTTTTTTTTT
>JALNIO010000260.1:0-28053 GCA_023509875.1 Rugonectria rugulosa | reverse complement strand
ACGAAGAAGAGAAGGGGGGTGTGTGCCGTGGACGTTTGATGCCGACGGCGCGGATGGACAAGACGGAGTGGGAGACGGATGACGAAGGATGGTTGGCTAGCATGGCGCAAAGAACCAAAGCCTGGGACGACGAGGTGGAGAAGGAAAGAGAAAGCCAAGAAGAGCCAAAAGACGCAAGACGAGACCAGGGTGAGGGTGAGAGCAGGTGAAGCGAGGGAGGGGGGTGTAACTTGGCCCGTGAGGATGCGCGGGTGAATGTGATATCCATGGGGGGAGTGAGATGTGCTAAAGAGAGGGAGAGAGAGAGGGCGTGTGGTTGGTGTACGGAGGGCGGGACGGGGAACAGGATGAGGATGAGGATCATGATACTGTCCATAAGGATTACGGCACGGCACGGTTCACGATGCTTTTGCGATAGATACAGCATGAGAAGTGACTGACGAACGCGCCAGCCGTGATAACGCAAGGGTGCATGGAGGGAGACTGAGACATTCAATCAACAGACCAGAACGAAAGCATCACGGCTAAGAAGAGAGAGAGATACGGGATGGGAACATGTGCGCTTGTGGCGAACGAAGAGGAGAAGGATGATGATATGATAGGGGAGGGATCCGTAAGTAAGGTAACTTGACCACCAACTAGAGCACGATACATATCTAGCACGTACTCAAGGTTCTCGTAACCGCAAGTCATGAATAGAAACGAAGAGGCGGAGTCATCCATATCGTTTTTTTCTTCTCCCTGCTCCTCTTCGCTTGTCCATTAATAGGTGACTTTCTAGTCGCGGTGGAGCTGCAGCGGCTTTATCATCTCGAATCAAAAGATTACGACACGAGGCAAATGCCATGCAATGCCATATCTTTGCTCCGTCAGCACGTCAGGATGGAACTCGAATGCGACGGCACGGCTCCCAAAGCAAAGGCACCTAACAACTCAACTATCACTGCAATGTTGCATGCGGATGCCACCTCTTACAGGTACGTAGACTGCCTTCTTCCTTTAGACAGCTGCAGCCTCGACAGACGCCCGTCATCATCCAGCAGACAGAACCCTTTATCGCACACAATACTCCGTACAGTACAGTACAGCATGCATCCTCCCATTCGGGAAGCTCATATTAACGCCGCCCGGGGTGCATCTTGATCAATCATGGTTTGCAAATGTGCAAGTAAATGGGAGTCGATGTCAGCTTTGCCGCTGCCAACCGGCCATTTCCAAATACAACCTACGGATAACTCCCCCAGCCAACCAATCAAGGTGACTCTCTATCAAATGTGAGGAGCACAAGCTAGGATTCTTACATACATGCACTTGATATTGATACTTGATATTAGTACGGAACATCCCTCTCATCCCACCCTTGGATCAGCCCAGTCCTGCCCAGTCCTGCCCTGCCCTGCCCTGCACTATAGACAACCGAGATGCGTTGATGCGTCGTCCCCAAAAAGCAAGATGAAGAAATGCAGAAATGCACAGGTCGGTACCCCGGTCCCGGCCGCCGGGGAATAACGCATGAAAGCATACAAGATCCATCCCATTGGCCCAACCACAAAAAGGCATGACGCCCATTTTTGCCAGTATTTGAGAGTACCTGAGAAGTACTTCAAGTACTGTAAGCAGAACAACCCTGTGTGCGATACCCGGAGACACGAGCACAAACACAAAAGACAGGCATCAATAGGTGGTGAGCATGCATGGATTCCGCGTCATCAGTCAGCCTCAACCTTGTCCTTCTCCCTCTCTTTGCCTACCCGTCTCTCTCTGTTTCTATCTTTGTAAACAAGAAACAGTCGAAACGAAACCCCATCAGCCTGCGACATTGCTGCGACAAGGCCCATCAATGCTTCGCAGATACCTGCATAACCATGCACCTTATGCACCAAGTCGGCCTGGCCTTGTTTCTTCGCCGTTGACACTGGAATGCTGGAATGCCGAGTCCACGACATCTCCCGTTCCATGTTCCCAATATAGCTCAAATCTGTGCAACCAACACTGTTCGCTTTCCAAGACGCGGGCGGACTTATGGAAGTTAGTCAAAGTACCAATCAAGTACACGCCAATTTGCAGTGTGATACCCTAAGTAACGCCTCTTACCACACGCCCCCCATTCACGAGACGGGCCAAATCTAGGAACAAAGAAAAAAAAGATTCAAAGAGGTAGAACAACTGAAAAAAAAGAAAAGAAAAAGAACAGCCCCGGTCCAGATTTGCCATGTCATTGGTTGCTTTCCCAAACTTACTTGTAGACCGCTTGCCTCCCTCCCTTCTCCAAGGGAGAGAGAGAAACTCCCTCAGGCTCTCGATTCTTGGGCCGTGGCTTATGTCGAAAACCCCTCCCCCTCCCGATCCACGACGCCGGGTCTGATTGTTGCACCGTGCTGCGTTCCTGTGATGGGAAGAGCGAGAGCCCGTCTGCCACTTGATCCACTCCTTTCATTCCCTCTGAGGGGTTCTCTTTGTGCGTCGTGACGTCCAGCGCGTGCGGACGCGCAGTTCCCATCAACTAACATATGTAGTTACATACAAGTAGACTTAGGAGAGATGGTGTCCTGGTTCCCTGGCGTCCTGGCGCCACTGCGTCGTATAAGGTGTGAACCCTCTCCAAGGGTACCGGACCATAGGTAACAAAGAAACGCGGAACCAAGTGACGGGTCAAGTGACAGGTCAGACCAAAAACTGCTTGTGCACAGATTAACATGTCTGTATGTACATATCCGTACTGTACGCAATGAGCCGTACGGGCGAGGCCGGGGCCGATGGCCTTGGTGGCCTTGAAGGGGGACGAGCAAACCCCGGATCGTCGTGCCCATCCCTGCCCTTTGCCGGTGCTGGACCCCGTGTTACACGGATTCTTGCAGGTGTTGCTCCTCCCCGCATACCCGGCCTATTGTTGCACAGTCATCTTCACAACGGATGATTGCTTTTTCGCCCTGACTTGTCATTTGCCTGCTGGCCAAGGGTTCGACAGCCGCCTGGGAAACCCCCCAAGCCCCCAAACCCCCCTGAGGACCCAGGGGGAAACCTGGTAATTACTCCGAGAGGCTTTTACGCAAACCCAGAGCTTAGAGCCACCAAAATAACCGGTCAGCAGCTGGAGCATCATGTAGGTAACTTATTGCTCCTCCCGGTTCCCTGAACATTCCACAGCCAGTCCACTTTCAGCCTTTGGCGATCCTGATCGCTCACCGAACAGAGCGCCTCAGACATTCGTAGGCAGTAGCCTTCCTTGGAAAGGCTGGGCAATCCTCAGTGTTTGTCATTTTGATGGAGAATTTTGGGATTAGCCGCCGTTGCATGGTCGAAACTCGATGCGACATCGACAAGACGACCAACTCCGAATACGTACTGTATCGCGCAACCTCGTAATCAGCAACATGGCCAAGCGCCATCTACGGAGCAGAGGGGTCGAGGGGTCCATCTGAGTATCTGAGTCATCGGGTCTATTCGCGTCAAGACACATTGGCACAATAGCTCTACCAGAGAGCCGCTCTTTGTCTGGTCTGAAAGGCTGTGGACACTCGGATCACGCAGCTGTCATAGTTGGACGGCTTGCTCATCGACCTTCCTGATTGACTTGATCTAAGGAATCCCTGACCTTCACCGCTTCGTGATCGAGATTTGGGAAGAATGCCAGATGCTCTACTGTTGCTCGTGCTCGTTGGTACCGTACCCTAAAATAATAAGTCAGGAAACCAAGCGATAGCCAAGGGAAAATGGCCGACGCTGGAACCGTGGGTGTGTGTCTGATGCAATGTCCCTGCTTGCTCTACGCTCTGCGATTCGACTGTCACCAAGGTGAAGAGCGCTAAGGCTGGCCACTGCGACTAAGAGAATGCGTCCGCCTTGTAAGTGGACGCCATCTTGCGCAAAGAGCCCGAAGGTGCCAAACCAGATCCCAGCATGCAGATGGATGGGAATCACACCCACGTTGCTCGGTAGACAGCCTAAAGATCAGGAGGCACGAGCGCGTCTTTCAGACGGTGATTCACTTGCATGCAGACTTCTGTGAGAATAAAGCCTTCAGGGGGTTGTCGATGCAGGCGTCGCGACCTCCATGCTATGACATGGATGAGCGTACCGGGTGCTCTGCAAACAAACAAGTACAAGTAGGCTCCCTCTCACAAAAACCACAGTCATTGGGGGGTCGATGAGGGAGGTAGCCCCAATCCAACCCTTGTCCTTGCCGGCCTTGGACTCACCCGCCCGCCCATTCACACCAACAGTCCCGGCAAGGAGGAGCAGATCCAAGCTCCAAACAGCGGGTGCAGAGGGAAATAAAAAAGAAATAAGAGGAATGAGAAACGTGGGAGCCCTTCAGGGAGGTGAGGGGGGGAGGTGCGGGAACGATCGCCCCAAAACCCCAGACGACACCACCACGCATTGCCACCCTCGCCTGTGCCCGTCCCCATTTCCGTTAACCGTTCCGTCCCCGCCAGACGCAACTCAACCTCCTGTCCTTGACCAAGACAAGTCGATACAAGTAAGATGGCTCTGGTATCAGGTTATCGAACTCTTGCCGTCTTCCATGAGATGCCCCCCGTCTCTCACCGAGACACTTGCCTTGCGCGGCATCATGCGGTCCTGTGGCTCCCTCAGAAGACGCCATGCAAGTTTCCCCCATGTCCTTGCTCATGCATTACGCACTTGCACACACCTCTTTGGCTTGCTGCTCACAGAGACTCCACCACCCGTCTCGTCGACCAAGCAAGCACCAAGTCCTCCCAGACGAGATACGCGAGGGAGCATGAGCCCTGCCTGCATCTGTTGGGTCCTCGGGTCCTGTTGGGCTCCGCTCGCGAGATCGTCTTCCTCTTGCCCCTCCCCCCTCGTGATGGTAACCTTCAAACCATTCGTCGTCCTAGCTTCGGGCAGCGGCTGCTACTACCCACAAAGCATCAGACATCAGACTTGCGAACCGTCAAGCCACCATGCCCATTGCGTTTCATCGTCCCTCTGCCCAACAACATGGGTGCTTGGGTGCCTCTAGCGATCTACGCTGCACTCCGCGACGCCGCCGGTGGCCCACCTCTAGCTCAGGAAGCCCCCCGCCACAGTCGTTGCATCCCCCTCTTCAAGTGTCTCTCTCCTTGAGTCTTGCGTCCTCTGCTTCACCTGACTGGCTCTCCTCTCATCGCCATTTCCATTCTGAGCACGCCCGTCCCCTCTGGTGAAGTCAGCTCATGTCAGTCAACTCAGCGTGCGTCTCCAGTAAACTGGGCCCTGCAAGTTCCATTCGCCTGTCTCAACGGTTGATTGTACGTCGACTACTGCAACCAGGTATGGCTCAGCGTCACAGAACAATCTACCTGCATCTGCTAGAGCCAGAGTAGGCAAAGTAGATTGTGCATGGGAAGAAACGGACATACCTATCCTGGCTCATACTGTACATATCTCTCCGGTAAGACTACTTCGTACACGTGAAACCATGCGCCTCATGCTGCCAG
The DNA here is from genome assembly GCA_023509875.1 of Rugonectria rugulosa. Lineage (NCBI taxonomy): Eukaryota > Fungi > Ascomycota > Sordariomycetes > Hypocreales > Nectriaceae > Rugonectria > Rugonectria rugulosa. The sequence goes on along the minus strand of JALNIO010000260.1, from coordinate 22,609 downwards.
GCCCGTCATCCTTGCTCACCTCGGCTTGTGGGAAGTGCTCAACTCACGGTTGCTTTTGGACCTGCAGTACCCTATTAGCCGCATAGTCCTTTTGTTCTTTCTCCCCCCTCGCCAACAAGAATGGCTGCAATTTGTACAGTATGTGATACAATACCTACTGCACTTTGGCCTCTTGGCTGAAAATAGGCAACGCCTGCTCTGGAAAATCGGGGCTCACATTGCATCATCCTGATGCTCACCCGGACCAGGCTTCCATTCTCTTCAGCCCGGCGATGCAATCCTGTGATGCCTAGCTGGGCTTCATACCCTAACTGGACCAATGACAGACGTCCCAAGCCAGCTCGTCTTCGCATTGCCTAGGGTCAATTTGGCGCCGCAGGCCTGTCTCGGCCCTCGTTCAGACCCCTGTCCGCCTGGGCGTGCTTGTCCTGCTATCGCGCTATGTCCTCAGAGCGAACAAAGCCTCCAGCCGAACCCCTCTTTGGCAACCCTGCTCCGGCCTTTCCAGACACCATGGGTGTCGCTTAGTAGACGGCGGCGTATTCTGATGCTAGGCTGGCACAGTTCACAAGATGAGCAACAAGCCCGCGTCTACTGTACGGAGTAAGAGAGCTACAATGTCCGTACAATGTCCGTTTTCTCGACCGGGTGTTTTGCTCAAACCTTTTCCATCAATAGGGCAGCTGCTCCTAGCTCTGGGAGGTACGAATAGTTCGGGGTACGCGAGACTTTCTCCTGTTCAGCTCCGGGATGGCGCGTACTGTATTAGTGAGCCAAGCACTATTGATGTCTGCTGAAGATAGATACCACCGCGACGGGCGGGGAAGCATGTGGCAGCGAGCCAACGCGTCTCCTTCACGCCGCGCTGAGATATGGGTTCCAGGACCAACCCCGGTCCATAGCTCAGCTTAGTATCCGTCTTTGACTGCCCGGTGCGGATGAGGTCAGACTGCAGTCAAGCCTGTTTGCTCAGGATCCTTAGGCCCCGTACCTCTTCTCTCCATCATATACTGTACGTCTGCTGCGGTTTGGATTTTCTCTTCCATCTCAGAGACACTTCGCGCGCTAGTTACGACCTCGTGAGCCCTTCCCTGGGGCACCTTGTTATCGTTGTTCCGCCTAGGGTCACTTCGTAAACATCCTGGATCTAGTTGACAGACCGGCGTCATGGATTTCCCAATTCAGCATCATGCTGCTGCCCTTGCCATCACATGGATCGACAACCGGACCCAAACTGCTGCTCACCGGCGAAAGCCACGCCAGTGAGAGATATTACCAATATTCATGACCCGGGACGGGACTGGAAGCGTAGAGAGCCGGGACGATAATATGACACGCCAGTGTTCAGAAAGATGATATATCGCCATGTAGGACAAGACGCTGCATGCGACTGCACCCGGTCCCCATAGCCGCCCCTCATCCCGCCGGGGCACACAGCGTTCGGCACGTCCGAGGCTTCGTTCCTCCGACACCGCGCCTGGAGCCATCAATATTTCGAGTTGTGGCCGCCATACCGAGTACGCCAGCTCTTCACCCGGTGGTGCGCGTCATGATGGAGCGGAATCCAACAAAAAGGCATGGGTCTGGACCCTTGAGAACTCGTCAGTGCTGAGTTGCTGCCAAGCGTTCACGAAAGAGAAGTCATCCCAGACGCACGTCCCTCCAACTTCATGTGAACAAAGCTACATGAGGAGCTTTTTGTCCATCTCCACTGCTATGTCGCTGGCTCAGCACCCATCGAGATAGTCGCTTTCACAACTGGCTTTGCGGCCTTGCATCTTCTGTACCATGACGACTTGCTAGGAATTTCGAAGACGGGCCACCAGGGTTTCGCGTTGCAACGGCGGATCCAGACTCCATGGACCGAGGTTGCTTTTCCTGTGATTGGCCTACTCTTCCCGATCCTGGCGGTCGATGACATGAATTCCACCGCCACAGCTGAAACCTGACCTTCAATACTGGGTCCCAAGAATCCCAGGCCGTTCAGACGAAGGAGCATTCCGAGGGCAAGAATAGCTAGTATTTGGACCTGTGTCATCAGCAAAAGGGAGGGCTTGGCAAAGTGGTCCGGTTTGTTACGTCGTATAGCCAGAGCAGAGCGCGCATGGTCGACCCCGTTGCAACCAAACACCTTTCCAAGCTTGAAAGGCGGTACCAGATTCGTTCGCTAAGAGGCCAGAGGAAGAAAAGAAACGGTTCGCTGAAACGGTTCGCTTGTCCGGTGCCCACAGTGTGTTGATGAAAAGAAACAGTCCCCATACCGACTCCGGTCAACTGGGATTACAAGGTGCCGGTTTTCCATAGACGCAGTTTCAAGGACAAGTGTCGTAACCATCTTCATCAAATTTCGATCATCCAAATTGGGAATATTCAGTTGTCAATCACATAGGATCAGTTAGGTTCGGATAGCCGCCGCTTCAGCCCTGCTGATAATTAATATGGATTTGGTCCGTACGCCGCATATCGGGTTGTGTTGGATTGACCAGATGACCTCCTCGGCTGTCTAGACGCAATGCAGGTCATACATAACTGTCCGCATTCCCGCGCCGGCCACTATTATACTCCACTCATCGTTGGAGTTTGAAAGACAAGACGCTCGAGAGGATAGGTGGTATCGAGTTGAGGATTGTTCCGGGTGGGAGACGCGTGAGTCATCAGAACAGGTTAGAGCAACGTCGCCATTGCAACCTGTCTGCCAGCTAAGATGTTTCGAAGCCACGAAGGTGCTTATTTCCGCTGCCTCATTGGTCGCCGCTGATGAATGCATCATGAGGCCGGCAACGAGCCCACCACCAACACGCGCACATGGATCATCCAGTGCACACCACTCCGAGGCACTAGATAGTCCTGCCGCTAGGCTGTTGCCTTCGAATAAACCGGGCCATCCAGGTTTGTCCTTGGCTTTGCATTGGCTCGTAACTAAAAGATGCCTGTAGTTTCCACTGTAAACTGCATTGCTGAGAATTCTCACTATCGTATCGTGAATCCGACTGGATGAAGCTGTGAGGGCCGGTTCGAGGAAGTAGTGAGGTTAGGTTAGGTTAGCTACCTATCCTAACAACGTTGAATCAGATCGTTCAACTTGACCCTTATCACGAGATGTAGCACAAACATTGAGAACAAAATAGTCGACTAGAAGAAAATCACTTCACTATAGTACTATTAGCTTACGGGCGCTCCAAAAATCAACATCCGAATGCGATGATCACGTCCAGGGACGAAACAATACCTCAACAAGACCAAGAATAGGTGAGGGTATTCCGTATCCACATGTTGTATTCATCAACGGAGTTTATTCAGATGTTGGCGATCTCTGCGTCTCGAATCTCCGGAGACACGTCTTCCTCGGAGTTCCGTATTTCGCGAATGCTTCGTGACATGCTGACGTACAGGCACGGCCGGATATCTGCTCTCAAGATAGATACATCATATCCTGTCAGAAGCATCTGACAGACAGCACTTTGTATGACGTTGCGAAACCAGAGCTCTTGTTCAGGTACGTCAGACGCAAGGGTCATTGCGTTGCAAGACAGGTTGGTGGTCTCGGTTATGCACTTCGCCACAATAACCGCAACAAGACCTGCTTTGACAGCACCCAATACTTGTCAACGACAGCAGGACTTGGTCATAGCTCGTCAGTGACGTGCCCAACTTCCTTCCCTTACACCTGCAGGCAAGTGTGTGCTCTGCTGCGTTAGCATCTCGTAGATGTCGCTATCAGCAGCCGTCTCTTCACCGGCATTGGGATTGCTCATGGAGGTATTTTGGAAAGGTGTGTAATCGGGTAACATGGTGAATTCTGACGGGTAGGAATCCAAGACGTCGTCCCCGATGGTTTGGAGAGCTTGGAAGGGTCGTTAAAGGACAAACCTCATAGCATCTGTAGGCCAAGCGACGTGATGGCAATGGCATCTTGTACGCATGTGATTTCGTCTTTGTAATGAGCGCCTCCTCGGTTGTTTCTTGTTGGCTGTTCTTCTTGAAGATGATGGTCATGCAATTGTTCATTCAAAATTCCGGTATGCAAGTCATTGGTGGTTGACAGTCGAGTCTCAGGCGCGAAATGTAACGAGGATCACGTGAGGAGGAAACGCGCTGTCAGGTGACTCGACAGATATCTCTGAACCCCCAACCATGAACGACGGTGGTTTAGAAAACAGGACGAGAAAAGTACAGTATCATCTCAAACAACAGAACATCCATTCCGTTTCTCATTATCTCATCAAACTTGAAGAGCTGGCACCTCTGCATCGTAAATCTGCCTCGAAAGAGCTGGATTGCCATATCGATAAGGAAAGCACGAGGCCCCACTATTCTTTCCTTTGACTGTGAGAAGACTAGACGACATTCTCTTCACGACGATTTCACATTGAGCTCCAGGCAACATTCGCAGAAGCTCTACAAATCAACATGACAAGCCTCAAGAGAGTTCACGATGCCGATGCTCTGGCATCCAACATCTCGAGCAAGACTTACGTCCGCTCGACCAGAAGTGGCAAAGTTCAGAAAATTGTGAGAGAAGTCTACCTTCGAACCGACATCCCATGTTCCTCCAAGATCTGTAGACTTTGTCTTCAGCATGCTCCAAGAAACGCTGCGCAAGAACGTAAGTCTGGTTTGTCGCACCTCCGCCAACCACCATCTAATGAAGCAGCAGTTCAGCCGTTCGTCCTCTCGGACAAGCCTGCAGGCACCAAAGTATTTCCCCAGGGTCATTACCTTGTCCCAGACACAAATGCCCTGTTGAATGCCATGGACCTTTTTGAGCAAACTTCAAGTTTCTACGATGTCATCATTTTACAAACTGTGCTGGAAGAGTTAAGAAATCGATCATTGCCTCTGTACAATCGTTTGGTGAGCTTGACGAAGAGCGAGGACAAGCGATTTTACGTCTTCTTCAATGACTTTCGGCTTGAAACCTTTGTTCGACGTGAACCGAACGAATCTGTGAATGATCGAAACGACCGGGCAGTCCGAGAGGCTGTGAAATGGTATGGAAAGCATCTGGCCCAAACGAAGGCGAAGACGATCCCTGCCGTGGTGATGCTCAGCGACGATCAGGACAACCTTCGAAAAGCTAAAGAAGCAGGCATCAATGCATCTTCGCTCAGGGACTATGTCAGCAGTCTTGAAGATGGCGAGAGGCTCCTCGATATGGTGGCAGAAGTACAAAGTCAGGGCGGGTTCAAGAAGCAAGCCCAAATGCTTTACCCCGAATACTTCACCTTATCCAAGATGATGACAGGAGTGAAGGCTGGTTTGATGCACCAAGGCATCTTCAATGTTTCTCCATACAACTATCTCGAAGGCTCTATCAAGGTTCCTGCTTTCCCCAAACCACTGCTGGTCTTGGGTCGCGAGAACATCAACCGGGCCGTTGATGGTGATGTTGTCGTCGTCGAAGTTTTACCGCAGGATCAGTGGAAAGAACCATCCACAAAGATTATCGAGGAGGAGGCCATCACAAAGAATGAGAATGCGGATGCCGAGGAAGGCCAGGACTTCGTGTCAGAAAAGGAAAGGAAAGCTCTCCAAGAACAGGTCAAAAAGACGCAGAAGAGCACTTCGGAAAGCCGTCCACAACCGACAGCTAAGGTTATCGGGGTCATCAAGCGCAACTGGCGCCAGTATGTCGGCCACATTGACCCTTCTTCGGCCAGCAAGTCTTCAAGCCAGGGGCGCAAGCAAGACAACGTCTTTCTCATTCCCATGGACAAGAAGATTCCAAAAATTCGTCTCCGCACTAGGCAGGTTTCCGAGCTTCTTGGCAAGCGGCTTTTGGTCACCATCGATGCCTGGGAGCGGGATTCAAGACATCCTGTCGGACATTTCGTTCGATCATTGGGAGAGTTGGAAACCAAAGCAGCCGAAACAGAGGCTCTACTTCTAGAGTGGGATGTTCAATATCGACCTTTCCCAAAGACTGTCTTGGATTGTCTTCCCAAAGAAGGTCATGACTGGAAGGTGCCGGCGAGCGTTGAAGATCCTGGATGGAGAGATAGAGAGGACTTGCGTGGCCTACTCATCTGCAGTATTGATCCTCCTGGTTGCCAGGATATCGACGACGCACTTCATGCCCGAAAGCTTCCCAATGGCAACTTTGAAGTAGGTGTCCACATTGCTGATGTATCGCACTTTGTCAAACCAGCCAACGCCATGGACACGGAGGCCAGCATACGAGGTACCACTGTCTATTTAGTTGACAAGCGTATCGACATGCTTCCGCCACTACTAGGAACAGATCTTTGCTCCCTCAAGCCCTACGTGGAGCGATACGCCTTCTCAGTAATATGGGAACTTAATGACAATGCTGACATTGTCAACGTACGATTTACCAAATCAGTCATCAAGTCTCGTGAGGCGTTCAGCTACGAACAAGCTCAGCTGAGAATCGACGATGATTCTCAGCAAGACGACCTTACGAATGGAATGCGTATGCTTCTCGCCCTCTCCAAGGTACTAAAGAAGAAACGAATGGATGCTGGTGCGCTCAGTCTCTCGTCCCCTGAGATCAAGGTCCAAACTGAGTCTGAGACATCGGATCCCATCGATGTCAAGACGAAGCAGTTGCTCGACACAAACTCACTCGTCGAAGAGTTCATGTTGTTCGCCAACGTGAGCGTTGCCGCCAAAATCTACGAGGCGTTCCCCCAGACCGCCATCCTTCGTCGCCACGGTGCTCCTCCAAAGACCAACTTTGACGAACTCGCCAACCAGCTCCGGACCAAGAAAGGGCTCGAACTCCGGACCGACTCGAGCAAGGCTCTTGCCGACTCACTCGACCTATGCGTCGACGAAAAAGATCCATTCTTCAACACGCTCGTGCGCATCATGGCCACCCGTTGCATGATGAGTGCCGAGTACTTTTGCTCGGGGACCCAGGCATACCCCGAGTTTCGGCACTATGGTCTTGCGTCGGAGATCTACACCCACTTCACGTCCCCCATTCGTCGTTATGCCGATCTTCTTGCCCATCGCCAGCTCGCGGCCGCCATCGACTACGAGGCTGTCCACCCCAGCGTTCGCAGCCGCGGGCGCCTCGAGGCCGTCTGCAAGAATATCAACGTGCGTCACCGCAACGCCCAGATGGCGGGTCGCGCCAGCATCGCCTACTACGTCGGTCAGGCCCTCAAGGGCAAGGTTGCCGAGGAGGAGGCCTTTGTCATGAAGATCTTCAGCAACGGCTTCGTGGTGCTGGTTCCTCGATTCGGAATTGAGGGTCTCATTCGGCTCCGGGATCTCGCGGAGCCCGAGCCGGAGGCAGAGTACGACGCCGAAACGTACACGCTCACAACCAAGGGCACCAGAGAGGTCAAGGTAGAGCTGTTCCAGAAGGTCAAGGTTAGAGTCCACGACGAGAAGGATGAGGCAACGGGCAAGCGAGGAGTGAAGATGGAGTTGCTCGAGTGAAGTAGGGTTAGATACTTGGTAAAAATGCACAGTTGGAAAATTTAGATAGGAGTCAAGGAAAATGAAATGTTTTAGAAAGGTATATATGCGCGGTCTACATAATCCGTATTAACCAGCCAACCTTGGAACGCCGTACTATCATATATCAAAGTCATGTGCCAACCACCATTCAGACCCGTCAACCACCTTTTTTAAATCTCTACTGTTCCATAGCATCGCCGTCGCCAGCGTTTTCGTCACCCCAAAGACCCTCCAACTTGAACTCAGCCGCCCACTCCGTGACAATCTGCTTCTGGTCAGGAGCGACCTCGTCTTCAGCCGCATTCTTCACGGCAGGCTTGGCCTGCGCGATATCACTGGACTCGACGGGGAGCGCAGGGGGCTCAACCCAGCCTTGGATACGGCCATCACGCCAATCGGTGACGACTGTCATGGCGGCAGCGTTGATGTTGGGGATGCCGCCTCTTCCGATGCGGCCTCGCTTGCGAGCGACTTGCACGAGGAAGTCGGTTGTAGTGTCGCCATCGGCTCGGCTGGGCATCAACGCCGGGATATCGTAGACATCGGTGAGCTTCTGCATGAGCTCGGGGGATGAAGAGAGACGCTTAAGAAGGAGGGAGACGGCGGGGATGGGGTCATCGATCTGCTTGGGTGGGACGGCGTTGAGCAGGATGAGGTGAGCGTGAGCCTCAGTGGCGTTCTTGAGGTTAACAAGACCTCCGATTTGGAGAGACGACGAGGATGGGAACACGACACCGGGTGAATCGAGGAGCGTAAGCTTGCTATCAATCTTGACAGATCGGATGCTTGTAGTAACACCAGCCTCCGCGCCAGCAGGGCAGGCTTTAGAGGAGCTACCACCCTTGCCACTCATCCTCGAGAGAAGAGCATTGATAACAGAGCTCTTACCCACGTTAGGATAACCAATAACACCAACAGATACAGCACGCTTCAGTTGCCGGCTGGCAGCGAAGCTCTTGAGGGCCTTGAAGAGGGCTGTGGAAGTACTCTGAACTGTCAGGTCGCGATGGTTGAAAGTGTGGGCATTTGAGGCGCCGCTGGATGCTCTGAGAGGCAGCGTAGGGAAGTAACGGCGTAGATATACCAGCCAGTCGCGCAGAACCTTGGGAGGAATCAAGTCGGCCTTGTTGAGGATGAGTATAAGTCGTTTACCGCCGGAAGCTGCAGCCATGACGCTGCGCTCGACCTCGCGGGAACGGGTGGCCTCAGGATCGCGAGCATCCAGAACATAGAGAACAACGTCGGCCTGCTCGACAACCTGCTTGAAGACCCTGTCGTACGTTTTTCGCGAAGTGGCTTGGCCGATAGACATCTGAGGGCCGTCATCGGAATCGTCGCTGTCCTCATCCTCGTCCATGTCGTCGTCGTCGGCCAATTGCTGGTCGTACTTGGCAGCGGCGGCTCGAGCGCTGGCAATGAGAGCGGCCATGGGGTTCGACTCGTCAATGTCCTCGTCCATATCCTCATCATCCTCCAAGTCGTCTGCATCCTCAGCAAGGTCGACGTCCTCCATAACCTCCTCATCCTTACTGGCGCCCGTCTTGGCGGCTTTGGCCTGCTCTTTTCGCTTCTGGGCCTCCTCGGCCTTTTTCAATCGCTTTTCTTCGATTTCCTGAAGCAGTTTCTCCTTGTAAGGGAACAGGTTAGGAATACCGGGGTCCTTCTTGAGTTTTGATCGCCATTCCGGGTTCTTCTTTGCAAGCTTGCGCTCCTTTCGTTGCTTGGCAGCCGAGGCCTTTTCGATCTTGTGGCGAAGACGAGTTGTCCCACGCTTGGACTTGGGCTCTAGATGAGGTGTCAGTTGAAAGGGGAAACTTTGGATCACAATACAATTGCAAGATGGTCTCATAGGAAGTACGCACTCTTGGGTTTGTTGATTGAACCAGCCATTTTGATGTAATTTCAGTCTGAATCTCGCTGGCTGATCGAAACGTCCAAAATCGCATACACCAATTTTGACATGGCTTAAAAAATTTGGGTGGGATGTCGATTCTGCCGGATATTTTTTTACACCGCTTTTCTTCTCTACCCCACATGAATGGCCCAATTGGGGTTAGCTCAGGATACCCCAAGGTGACATCCAGATGCAATAGATTTTGCGAGAATCATTGGTATATCTTGCGAATTAGAGAAGCAAAGATGTAATGATAATTGGTTATAATCATGTAAGTTGCAGTGCCAATTGGCCTTTGAAAGAAGATGTATGAGTAGGATTCCAATTGAAAACACTCGGCGTAATTTCGTCCCAAGTCCAGACTCCGTGAGATTTCTTTGACGGGCCAAGTCAACAAGACTCAGGTATTTTATAAATATAATTTAAATCCAATGCTTGTCTTGTACCTACCACTTACGTCCAGTCCCTTTTCTCTTACCCAAATATTAAGAGACACACCGGGTCCGGCTTCTTATCATCCTCCAGGTCTGGTTACCCGTTATCAGGTCATGATTGGACTTTTGCAGAAGCGATAGGCGAACGATTTGAAACCCGAGACCCGAAACCCGAGCATCACCAAGATACAAAGCCGTCCATCTACCTGATAGATACCGATCCATTCCAACGACGGAAAGCATCAGGGGCCCGGAATCGGACTATATCATGACTCCAGATTGGACAGAGCTGCGCCTAACAGACCACGGGTGAGCAATTGCTCGCGAGGTTGTAGAGTCAATACCCCATACCGCAGACTAATGCGATAACCCGGTCCCAATCGGCCCAATCTACGAATAGCATCCCTCGCAATAGTGATCTGGGGGTGGCATGCATGACACGAAGGGCGTCGTTTAAAAGCGGTTTCGGATCTTCCTCTCTTGCCCTCCGCTTGTGTTCGTCTAATTAACACTTCATCTTGAAATCATTCTCATCAATCCATCTGACTCTTGGGAACAATCCTTGTTCAACCTTTGACACCAATTTTCACCACCAACTACTTTCACAATGACTCAAGACCTCGTTCAACGTCTTCAAGCCGAGCTGGATGCTGCTGTAGCTCGGTATACAGAACGCAACCCTCGATCTAAAGCACTCCACGATGAAGCGGTCAAGTCAATGCCAGGAGGTAACACCAGGACTGTTCTTCACACGGGGCCCTTCCCCATTGTCATGAAATCTGGCAAAGGTTATCAAGTAACATCTGAAGATGGGCATACGTACGCACACATGTCCCGCTCTCACCGCCGGCTTCAGCAGGTTAACAGGAATATAGATATACAGATTTGACAGCAGAGTTCACTGCCGCTCTCTACGGCCACTCCAACCCCGTCATCTTTGCCGCCATCAACGACATCCTTCAAACCACCGGTCTCAACGTCGGTGCGACAACTGCCCAGGAACAGGTATTCGCCCGCGAACTATGTTGCCGCTTCAGTGTCGAGCACATCCGGTTCGCCAACTCAGGTACTGAGGCCAACCTGCACGCCCTGGCGGCAGCTCGAGCCTTCACTGGCAAGCGCAAAGTTGTTGCTTTTGGTGGCGGATATCACGGGGCCGTCCTAGGCTTTGCGGGCGACAAGCCAGGGGCGAACAACGTCGACCCTGAAGACTGGATTGTTGCAACCTACAATGATATCGAGAGCGCTAAGAGTGCTGTTTCAAGCGAGGGTGTCGCTGCTGTCATTGTCGAAGCAATGCAAGGTTCCGGCGGTGGAATCCGGGCTAAGCCCGAGTTTTTGACAGAACTTGCAGAAATTGCTCAGAAGGTAAGTTCACATGAATAGATGCATCGTGGGCAGAGCTAACAGGCGCAGGCCGGTGTATTGTTCATCCTCGACGAAGTCATGACCTCCAGACTTGGAGAAGGCGGAGCGTCGCAGCTCCTCGGTCTGAAGCCGGATCTCAAGACCTTTGGAAAATACCTCGGTGGAGGTCTTGCCTTTGGCGCATTCGGAGGACGAGCCGACGTAATGTCAGCGTTCGATCCCCGTCGTCCGGGAGCTCTCTCTCACTCGGGTACCTTCAACAACAACACTCTCGTAACCCACGCAGGATACGCGGGACTGACCAAGATATACACGCCCGAGGTGGCAGTCGCCTTCACCAAACGAGGAGACGATCTAAGAGAGAGGCTGAACGAGGCCACAAAGGGAACCCGCGTCTGCTTCACGGGCATGGGGACCATCTTTGGAGTTCACTTCTCGGCCGATGGTCTTCGAGACTGGGAGCGAAGCGGGCAAGTAGAAGAACTGGCTGAGCTGAGAGAGATTTTCTGGTACGACATGCTCGAGGAAGGATTCTGGGTTGTTCGCAGAGGCTTTATCGCGCTGGTCTTGGAGACACCGGACTCGGAGCTGGACAGATTTGTCCGGTGCGTGGAAGCGTTTGTTACCAAGCACGCAGACCTTGTCAAGTTGTGATGGCAACGTGAGACATACATAGGTAGCTAAGTTGCGCACATAGATAAGCCACAGAGTACGAGACAGAAGTAATTTCGTAGCATGCAAGCAACTAGCCCAAATACAGCTTCACTACTGAAAAGATATTGCGGGTTAAAATATAACAATGGAGGAGTTTCTGAAGACGTTGAATACCTACAGAGGTACACAAGTGATGCCAACCGTTTACAATGATTGGTCAGTTTCGTCTCCACACCTCCCGTTCTCACCTTTCCCTCCACACCTTAGGTGAGGCAGAGGCTCAAGCTCTGTCTCCCCAGACTTTCTTAATCTTTTTGTCCGTCCAACTTGCAAAACCTCTTAATTATCAGCTTCGCCATCCTCACCCTCCAGCACTCTACACAACCCAACTCAACCCAATTTAACTCGGTGACTCCCTCCTCAAAAGCAACCCAACCCCAATGGATCGCCAGAACCGCGCAGGCTCCAAAATCGGCGGCGGCGGCGTCGCGTCGCAGTCGGCCACCAACGCCGACCGCCGCGAGCGCCTCCGCAAGCTCGCCCTCGAGACCATCGACCTCGACAAGGACCCCTACTTCTTCAAGAACCACGTCGGCTCCTTCGAGTGCCGCCTCTGCCTCACCGTCCACCAGAACGACGGCTCCTACCTCGCCCACACCCAGGGCAAGAAGCACCAGACCAACCTCGCCCGCCGCGCCGCCCGCGAGCAAAAGGAGGGCAAGCAGACCGTCGACCCGGCCACCGGCCTGCCCCTCGGCGTCTCGGGCGCCGGCTTCGCCGCCCGCCGCAACGTCGTCAAGATTGGCCGCCCGGGCTACAAGATCACCAAGATCCGCGACCCCGTCACCCGCCAGCAGGGGCTGCTGTTCCAGCTGCAGTACCCGGACGCCACCCCGGACACCAACCCCAAGTGGCAGGTCATGAACGCCTTCACCCAGCGCGTCGAGGAGCCCGACAAGAACTTCCAGTACCTCCTCGTCGCCGCCGAGCCCTACGAGACGGTCGGCTTCAAGATCCCCGCGCGGGAGCTCGACAAGCGCGAGGACCGCCAGTTCAGCTTCTGGGACCCCGACTCCAGGGAGTACTGGATCCAGGTCATGTTCATGACGGAGCGCGAGGAGCGCTTCAACGCGGCACCTGGCTTGACGGCGCGATGAGTTGCGCCAAATCTACGCGGGAAAGCGAGAATATACAAGGTATGACTTGGAAATGGGCAGGGCGTTAAGGGGGATGTTGCTTTAGGACATACATGTGCCTTGGGAAATTATCTATGCAATGAAAGGATGTGCTGGATTCGGGCCAGGGGCGTGCTCTATACGAAAGAAGACATCGTCATACAGTAAGAGACCTGCCTCGTATCACCATGAGGATCGTTTCGCTGACAAGCCACCTCAGTTGCTTCCACGAAGCTCCTGGAATAATGAACATCATGTATATAGAACACAAGGATTATGCCAACCTGTTGGCTAGGAGTTAACACGGTCATGGTGCGACGTCTTGGCTTCAATTCACAAGACGCAATATATTACTTCATGTAATGCTATTTTTTGTTTCCATCAGGCTTTATTCTACCCACATGCAAGTTTACTCCCCTTTCAGTGATATACCATGGCCAATAACACAGCCAGAGACGAGTACATCCGCCCATGCCATGCCTCGCTCAAGATCAAACCTCTTGCGAGCATGATTAGATATAGGCAATGCAAAATGAAGAGTACAAGTCCATGTATACGAACGGTAAATCCTGAAAGGTGTGGATTGCATACCACAGCCGACGACTGCTGAGAGCGACACGCTACGCTCTTTTTGATTCCTATCGACATCCCCTCTCCCCAGACCGGAACCTGTTCCCGTAAAAAGGGTTCTCTAGATCCACGCAAACCAGCTGGTGGTTTATTCCGAGCTATAATTACCGGAAGTTGTTGTCGAAACGCTTGAAAGTGTAACCAATGAACGGCAAGCTCATCTCGGGAGACTCTTCGGCCTGGCGGCCCTGCTGCAGGGCTTGGGCCTTGAGAACAGTAGCGTTATCAGTTTGATCGATTTCATCGGTTGGGAAATAGGTGGTATCAATGTTGGAAGTAAGACGAGGCTCAAAGGGTGCGCGGATGCGACGCAGGCTGTCGAATTCGACGCCGCGGAAGAAGGCATGATGCTTGATCTCGTGGGCACCGCCTCGACCAAGACGGTTCTCGGTATTGCAGACCATACTAGAAAAAGGTCAGTAAATGAATTAGTCAAGTGTTCAAGGAATAACAGACCTTCGAATCAAGTTCTCAGCATCGACACCCAGAGTAATGTCATCAGGGAAATACAATGTTTGTCTCCAGTTGACAATCTTGCGGTAGGTGTCATGGTGATCCTCTGCGCAGAACGGGGGCCAGCCGACCAGACACTCGAACATGATAGTTCCCAGCGACCACCAATCGCAGTCGAAGCTGTAACCGTGGCCAGTGAAGATTTCGGGGGCAATGTAGTCGGGAGTACCGACGGTGGAGTAGGCCATCAATCTTCGCGAGCGTCGCCAATCGTTGATCTGAGATCGGTTGCTGACGGTAAGGTTAATTTGGTCAATGGCGACCGAGTTGCGGTCACGCGGACGGTTTGATCGGCCCTGCAGCAGCTGCTGGTAGTAGTTGTTGTCGTGAAGACGATGGAAGCCGGTTGAGAGACCAAAATCGGTCAGCTTGACGTGACCGCCCCGATCGAGCAGGATATTGTCGGGCTTGATATCACTATCCAGATGTTAGCTAAGTTAGAGATAGACCTTGTTTCGGGTCAAAAGAGCATACCGATGAATGAAGCCAAGCTTATGAACAGCTTCAATGGCAAGAACAATCTCGGCAATGTAGAATCGCGTGATATCCTCAGAAAAGATTTCGTACTTGATGAGCATGGTCATCAAGTCTCCACCGGGCAAGAACTCCATCAGCATGTAGAGGAAGTAGGCGTCTTGGAAAGTGGTGTAGAGTTTGACAACCCAAGGACTATCAGACTCGGCGAGAATGTCACGCTCTGATCGTACGTGGGCAAGTTGGTCCTTCTTGAACATTTCCGTCTTGATCAGCGATTTCATGGCATATACCTTGCCATCGCCCTTCTTCTGCACCAGCTTGACTTCACCGAAAGCACCCTTTCCGATAATCTTGACGGTGTTGTAGTTCTCTGGCTTATCCTTCGTGCGCAGGAATCGTAGATACTGTCCTTCTTTTCGGCCGGCGGTGGACCAGAACTGCTCTCGTCGGGCTGAGCCTTGCCCTGAATCGCCAAGCTTCTGCTCGAGTTCGCTCTGTCTATATCATGGCAAAGCATGTGTCAGTTACGCCTGTAACATCAACGACTGAATGGTATAGAGAAATCGCACCTTTGGTTTCGTTCTCTGGCACGCTTGACACTGTCCTTGAAGAAATCGGCAGCAAGATGAGAGCACTTCTTTTGGTTGCTGTTGGCACCAGGGCCATATTTGTCGGGGTTACGCTCAGGTGCCGTTTCGAAAGTCTCAACTGGCGCAGCGTTACGAGTAGGCATAGGGGGGACATTCATGTAATTGTTGTATCCAGCAGGTTGTCCCGAGGCGCCAGCAGTTCTCGGTCTCTGGCCCGGAACTGCCCCTCGAGCATACTGCTGTGCCCTAGCGGCGCCTCCAAGGTTTTGATGAGAGAACTGGTGAGCGAGACCGGTATTGGGATCGTTGGTGCCCGGAGTATTGGACCTTGGCTGGTAGCCAGCACCCTGAGCGCCAGCATAGTCATTTACAGGCTGTCCCTGATACTGAGGAGCATACTGATTCTGGACAAAGTAGCCCTGGGGAGCATAGCCACCAGCATATCCTTGTTGTTGCTGTTGTTGGTGTTGCATGCCGCCAGCGGGAGTGCCAGAGCCTGAGAAGACGGGTTGGGGGAAAGTCGAGGGGGTAGTCGGATAGGCGTTGCGATCGGAAGTAGCGAGCCTGTCGTTGCTGTTCCCCCCGAAGTTGAGGAACAGACGATTGTTATTAGAATCCATTGTGAAAATCGGACCGGTCGACTCGTCTCGCCTCGATTCGAGTGGGAGGATGAGCAAGGAGAGGGGTGAGGAGGAATGTGTGAGCGGCGGGTTTCAGGAGTCGTCCAGGGGCGGACAGTGGACAGCGGGCAGCGGGCAGCAGCGGGCGGGTAACGGGGTACGGCGATGCGAATGGGGAGACGTGCAGACCAATGAGGGCGGGAGGGACGCTAATTATCAAGGTACAAGGAGAGGATTGGGGAGTAATATCCTCCTCGCAGCAGACGGGCAGGCTCTTGGGCGCTACCAGGGGCCAAGGAAAAGAAGGCGAACCCGGAAGCAGAGATGATGAAGGAAGGAAACCAAGTAGCCTGCAGCCCGCGTTGAAGACGTTTAGAGGTTCAGGTCTCAGGCCTCAAACGAGACGGAAGATGCATATGCAAGTCGACGTTCCCTTCTCGTACATGAGACATGTGCACGCCTAGACCTCAGGTAAGGTACGGTAGGTGCCAAGTACAGGTACCTGTGACGGGAGCATTCGATGGGTTGCAAGATGTGTGGTCTGGGGGGCGTTGGCGGGCGGCTTGGTCCGTTCTTTAGTGGTTGTTGTCAGATGGCACGTACTGATTACAGCACATTGGCGGTGAGTCGCGGCGCTGAGGAGGTAGCTTCTACAGGGGCCGGGCATCAACCCATGGGTACCATCGCACCCCAACAACGACGGGAGCCTCTAATTAGGTGCTGGGGGGGAGGACCCTGGGCCTGGAAGTCATCGAGTGCCCAGTGCCAGCGCAGCTGGGTTTCTGCTCGTGGATTGCATCAGGGATCGGTTATCAGACCGAATTCTACCGAGTACGAAGTACTTGTACGGAGTACGTGCTGGAGCAATAGCAAGGTTGCTATGCGTATGGATGGACGTGCTAAAAGGAGGAAATGCCAAAATTGAGTTCTGCCATCTGAAGCATGCAAACGCAACTTAATAGATGGATGCGATAAATCTCCGTGCCGCAGTGCCAGCCTGCCAGGTACATAAGGTAAGGTAGGGATACATGCATATTTCCTACGTCAATCCTCACCTCGGAGTCGCTTCACATTGGGCAGGTTGGCAGGTTGGCAGCTCCCAAACAAGAAAAAGGGGCAAATGTAACACAAGTCTCACAACTTTCTGGTTGCTGCCCTCTGCCCTCTGCTCTCTTGTCTCTGCTTTGACCGAGATTTGGCACCAACACCGATACGCCTTGGGCAGTTGGGCGGTCACCGTCTCTTATTAGTTAGAGCGCCGCGAGTAATGGCGGTCCAAGTTGTCAACTAAGCGTGGTAGCCAAGTTGGGGAGCCACTTGACGGCATAGACTATTTTCGTTTCACCGTCATCTCAGTGTTTATCGCAGGCACAGTAGGCGATTCCATGGTACTAAAATCTGGCAAATCTGGTGCATTGGCCCTTGGGTCTGCTTGATTTACTGTGCGTGTACTCCGTACGTTGGTTGTACTCCAGACAACAACCTCTTTTCCCCTGCCACGAGGCCTCGAACATTCATTCACGCACCACGCAGTTCACTCTGCCTCCGAGACAATGTTTCAGGGACATCCCGGCGACCCTCACCAACTCGCACTGAAATCGATGGCTCTGGGCGAGTCAGGACGCTCCAGATCCATCCAACCCCCCGCCCTGTCGCTTCCCCGGAGGAGCCAGAGCCTCAGGTCAACCTGCGGCCTGCAGCACCATCCCACCTCGCCTTTATTATTAGCCCGCCGTTATACCAGTTCATGGCTGCATCCCTGCCAAAGAAGGACCAAGACTGGAGAGCATTCATTCATGGAACAGATCATCGTTCCCCTCGACTCTTGCTCCGTACACGGTCTTAACGGTGCATACACTACCTGGATAGGTAAGTGAGCACTTGCTCATATCTATCGCAGCCCAAGATGCCACAAACCGCAGTAGACTTCATCACGAATGGCATTCACCTCACGCGTGTCCCCAACAGAGATGATCCCTGCTTGCGTTTATCCTTTTGTTTCCGTCGTTGCATCCGCAGCCCGTGCTTCCACATGGCAACGCATGGATGCAACAAAGGGTCCCCCTTTCACGAGATTCCTCCTGCAGTTTCGCTTCGCCATTGTGGCTGTTAATTAGGACCCTTGATTTTATCGGCGAACGCACAACCAACTCTCAATCTTACTATTACCACACAAACAAAAAGGTAACTCCTCTCAACTCCGAAGAGCATGACAAGCCCAACACACGTACTTTGAAGAAATATTCAGTATATGTGATACGAGCCAGATATACACAATACGGTATTTACAAAATGTTCACTTGCAATACGCCCCTAAGCCAGGGCTCAGCTTAGCACAAGAGGAAGCCATACACGAAATGCTCAGTTCGGTTCCAGGATATAATCACCTATAGGCTATAACACCATTCCTTGAGAAAACGGTCTTGTCAAGTGACTAGATAATTGATTTCATTGTTTCTTTGACGATAGATGAATAGAGAGTTACGCAGACACGCAGTGTTCATCAGTCCAATCAATCTCGGATTTTGGTACTTCCGCTCCGGGCTTATCGGTCTTGCTCTTATCGCGGCCATTTTTTCTCCCCATGCATCAAGACTACGATCTCGACGGCTAGGAGACCGAAGCCGGCCATTCATTTGGTGACAGAGTCCAATTCGTTGTTGATTTTTTCTTCCATCTTTTGTTCAGCTATTGTCCTCCTGTTTCTCCCAGAGAATATCTCAAAATGGCCGACTCACAACCTCCCGCGCAGCCCGCCGCCACCGGCGCAACCTACAAACCTCCCACTCCTCCGACGAAACAAAATCCCGTCCTCAAAATGATGGGCCTACCGAATCTTCCCAGGAAGCTCCCCTCACGCAACTGGATGATCTTCTGGGCCATCACCGGCTCAATTTCTGCCGCCGTCATCTACGACAAGCGGGAAAAGAAGCGTGCCACTGCCAAATGGCGTCACGTCGTCGAGCCCCTCGCTAAAGAACCCATCGGCTCCGCCAGCCAGCTCCCCCGCAAATTGACCATTTACCTCGAGGCGCCTCCCGGTGATGGGCTGCGCACTGCTCAGGATCACTTCATCGAGTATGCCAAGCCCATATTCGCAGCATCGGGGCTGGATTGGGAGTTTGTTCAGGGAAGAGAGCAGGGTGATGTGAGAGCAGCTGTCGCGGAAAAGATTCGGCGATCAAGAAGGCAGCATGAACGGCCTGGGGAGGAATCACTCAAAACCGAGCAGAATGCTGTTGAGGAGATCCGAAAGAATATGGGCCTTCCTGAATACGAGGGCGTCAACGGCGATGTCATTTTTGGTCTGCACACATGGAAGGAGTACGTGAGAGGGCTACATGAGGGCTGGCTTGGCCCTCTCGATCCCCCATCGCAGCCGGAACCCGAGACGAAACCCACGACCATCGAGCCTGCTCCCGTAGCGGAGCAAACTGAAGGTGATAAGCCCGAAGAGAAAAAGGAAGAAAAAGCGGAAGAGAAGAAGGAAGAGGAGAAGAAGAACGAGCGCCCACCTCAAATACCTCCCTATAACCGCCCAGAGGATTACCCCTCAGCCAACCTACCGACCCAAACTCCCTTTGAACTCTCGCCCTCCAACCCCATTGTCTTTCCTCACCGCCTCGGCTTCCGCCATACCTTTGTGCGCCTGGGACGCTTCTTCAACCGCCGCAAACTTGCCGACGAAATCGGCCGCGAAGTTGCAGCCATTTGCTTCGCTGCGTCCCCTCGCGAGTGGCGAGAGGAGGATGGCAAGTACGAGCAGCAGCTGGTTCTCTCCCAGGAGGAGCACGACTGGCCCAAGTCGGTGTGGAAGGACGAGGATACCAGCGAGAAGGCCGAGGACGGCTCGCCCGCAGCTCCTGCGCTACCAAAGGAGAAGCTCTGGGCATCACCTCTGGTAGTCGACTCTCGTCTGGTGCAGCGCATGCGCCGCTTCGAAAGCAATGCCGAGCTTGAAGCCCGCGCGGCGGCCGTTGCCGTCCCCGAGGCGGAGGTTGAGGGCTGGATCAAGGGGAGCTTTCGAAGCTTGTGGCGCTGGGGCGTGGACTCATGGAACGCCCAGCCCATGCGTCCAAACGTCGGCGATATCAACAATGATGACTGAGAGGCTTGGATTGTGCCATGCAGAGGTTGAAAGGGGGGGCAGGTTCGCTCCCTGGTGGGAAAAGAAAAAGTGTTTTTGTGTATCTGTACTATATGACGACGTGTTCGATTATGACTACGGGAATGCTTTGTAACATCATCGTTATACCACGGGGCATGAGATGTTGTGATGCATCTACGGATAGAGCGATGGAGGACATGTATGCGACTATATACTCTGTAATACCAGTTTATTCACTCCCCTTCACAACACATCTCCTAGATGACGATCTCGTCCGTGGAAGATACGTTATTATATACAGTTTTTGAGGGGGATCTCTTCACTGACTATTCATCATCCGAATCACTCCCATACGCGACCAAACCCAGCGTCTTCTTCTCTGGCGGATTATTGCCCCCAGCCTCAGCCGTCTTGCTCTCTTCAGCATCTTCCTCAGCCTTCCTCCCCCCTTCCTTCTCGACCCCCTTGCCCGCCTCGCCGCCGCTCACCCTCCTCCTCAAACCCTTAATCTCCTTCTCCCTGACCCCACGCTTCCGCTTCCTCCCAACCCCCCACTGCTCTACCTCTGCCTCGTCAGCACCGTCACCACTCGCCGCAGCAGCAGCGCTGGGCGTCTCCTTTTGCTGCTGCTCCCGGAACGCCTTCAGGCCCTGCTCCATCTCCTCCCGCGCCCGGTCCTCCTCGGCCCGCTTCCTGGCGGCCACCTCGTCCAGGAAGTCGACCTCGTCGTCGTTGAGCGCCCTGAACTGGTTGCGGATCTTGGTCTGCTCCTCAAAGGCGGCTTCCTTTGCGGCTGGATATCAGGGGGCGGCCATCGACCCTCGAATCAGCTTACGGCTTTATCAAGAAAAACGTATCAGAAGGAAAGGGGAGGCGGGGAGGCGCATAAACAAGATAGAATGCACACACCTTTGTTAGCCTGCAGGATATCATACAGACTCTTCTCGCTCTCCCCCGAGGCCGCCTTGACACGCTGCTCCTCGCGCCGCCGCCGCTCCGCCTCGAGTTCCTGCTGCACCGCCTCCCACTCCCTCAGCTTGGCCGCGTCCTGGGGCGACTTTGCTGCATTTCTGCCGCCGCCGCTGCCGCTGCCGTCGTTTCCGGCGGGCGCTTCCTTGGACACTTCGCCGCTCGAGCTGATGGTGCCCCCTGAGACGAAGCGGCCAGACATGACACAAGTTGGGACGTAGGCAATTCAGAACGAACGCGAACAGGTAAAGGGGGTTGGTGGTGATTAACCGTCCGGCAAAGACAGACACGACGGGGATCTTGACCAGTCAGAGTTTGGGATGGAACAAGCTGTCCTTCAGCATGGATTGACCTTTTTTTAAATTCAAGAGTTAAAACATGCTTCGTACCTCATGAACATGTGCCCAGCAAGTAGCAATACCAGCATCCAAATGCACGCTCAGTGATCAAGGAATACGTCAGGCCTGTTCCGAAATTCTGCCGCAGGGCACTTCGTATAGCCACCTCCCCTCTCCCATCACCTCAAAGATTCAAATATCTCATTACATACAACTGGAAGCGAACAAGTTTGTTGGATGAGAATCAAAATCATACAATTCGATTTGGTTTTTCATTTATTCATCTAAAGGTCGAAATGAGAGATTGAATGCGCTTCGAGAAGCACGTCAATTACCCTCATATTCCATACCTGCCTTCATTCCTGCCCAATTTCTCCTCGTTGCAGAAACCATCCCGCTATCTCGCCATCGTGAAGCAGCAGACGAGACCGACCGACAATTCATCGCTGACAAGTGCCCAGACTGACGGTAGCGCCATCGGGCAAACTGCCGGTTCTACTCTTGAACCTCTGCCGTACACGGGACCCAAAACCAAATCCTCCGGACCATGAAGAGAAACAAGATGCAGTAAGCATCCAGACACCCAAGCGAGTCCCATTAAACCAGTGCGAATGAAGCAAACTTCCGATAGAGCCCCTCTCTACTAATGCCAAACCCATATGAGGACGTCTAATATCGTAAGAAAAAGAAGTATGAATCAAGAAAAAAAAAGCCACCGAATGAATCGCAGAAGCACAGCCAGCATGTCGGTTGAACCAAACATGTAGTGTACTCCAGACTCTCGACCGAAACCTGAAGGACCATCCCGCCCCACACCGAAGAAAGAAAATGACAAAAAAACAAAACCCTAACCCCTATTTTACCCGCTGATATGATGCATATATCCCCTTCATGTAGTCCCAAGTTGGCGTGCAAAAGCTTTTGCTGTGCACGAAGAAAAACAGAAACACTCAAGTATATACTGTCCCCGGCCTCGAAGTTGCCACGCAAAGAACCTTGACAGAGTCTGCTCAGTGGTCAACAAAGAAAAGACGCCCAGGCTCTGCGTACTAAGCGGAGACCAGGAGACGTAGAGAAGAGATCGACCTCGAACCGCAACTGCGGTTTGGCCAATCGTAGTCGTCGAACACAAAGGAAATAACGAGAGTGGGCGGCTATGCTCGCAAACCACCATCCATGGTTGAGTTTTGGTCTGACCCCAAGCACACAACGTGAGGACCACAGCAGGAAGTCCCGAGGCGTAAGTTGTCCCATCATAATGGTCGTAGACGAGACAATCCAGCCATCGAGAAAGAGGCTGTACCAGGTATGGCAAACGCTGCCGTAGCCATTGACTTTTTGCGTCCTGTGGGGGTTGCATAAACGCCAGACATCGGATGGGACGTAACCGCATGTCTATAGAAACCAA